>MU172393.1:47662-81424 GCA_016695485.1 Suillus hirtellus | reverse complement strand
AAAGTGGTCTGCCAACATTGAAAGGGACATGCGAGTGACGAGTCTCAGAGTGATTGCTGCTCCTGGACTTGTATCATACTACTCAGTTAGCACGCAAAGGCAAAATGTAGGATTGAGTATATTTTGTGAGGTAACGACAAATGCGATAAAATGTCTATATCGCTGAAAACGGCGCGCAAAGAAAAGTACATACGACTGGTCCAATTGAGCTGACAGGTCCATGGGGGAAGGAAGCGACTCGCGAGGAATAAGAAAGAATAAGGCGAGAATGCAACCAATTTTATTCTCGTCCGGTGATTGATGCTTGACGAACGAAGTATTGAGGAAGCTGTGACCGCTACCGGATTCACTCACCGCCAAGAGATAACAAACTGAACCCTGCGGAAGAGGAATATCCATTATAGGTGGTCTGCATGAATAGGCTGGCAGGTCCATAGTGTAGGGAAGCCTCGAAGGTGACAGGACCATACTTTGGCCAACGACATGTAGTGCGGCTTGAGGCTGCAGAATGGCAGAGGTTACAGGAGCGGACCATTGCGGTAAACACCTGAATGTGGAGCTTCGACCAGAGGGAGGGATTGTATTTGAGGCAAGGGTGGTGTCAATTGAACAGAGTGCATAGTGACTGTCGAGTCAATGGTGAAGAGGGAATCACCAGATATGAGGCGTGTCTCGTAGGAGATGGACCACGGTGAACTCCAATCATGTGAATGATGGAGGTGATGCGGACAGCTACTTTACCAAGCGTAATGCGTAAATCCTCGTGCACTACGTCCCATCAAGTAGTACGAAGAGATGAATGATGATCTATATTCGAACTCCATAGAGAGAACCGTAAGATGACGTGCAGAGGCACAAGGAATTCGGACTTGGGTGTCGAGACCGTGGTTCATTGAATTGCGACGTGCCGGCATATCAAACATCCGGCATCCCGTTCTCACGGTGTTTCTTAGCCCCTTTCCAATACATATAGTCTTTCGCCCGGTTTCTGTTGATGGCAATCATTATATATATAGATGATAGCATCACAAGGATACCCTACCATTACAGTCCCCAGGCATGTCAGGAACCAAAAATGACTTTTAGAACTTCCAATGTGCTTGGTGAGTTTGAGTTGGATTTTGACAGGTCACAAAGTAAACTGCTCCGTATGCAGACCAATCCCACCCACATCCATACCCATTGTCAAACCCAATCTTGCGACTGCATTCTGTGCATCTCTCGTCAAGCTCTCTGGGTCACTAGCACGGACCGCGACTCCCCCACCCAAGCCCGTTAATTTCTGGCTTTCATCACATTGCATGTTGATCGAATCTTCCTTTTCACATGATGACGGAAAACTGATGAAGTTCCTGAGAGATTATGGACAGCCAGACGCGAAAGTGCGACGATGGAGTTGGGGATATGAAGTACCGCTTCTGGATCGCAAGCCTGAGAGCACGTTATGATCATATAAATGTGCAGGTCAATGGTGCTATTCGACGCTGCCGTGGCAATATCTATCAGCATCGCAGTAAACCATTCTATCTGACCTGTGCAAATATATCAGAACGATGTAACACCCGTAGTCAAAAATGAAATACCAAAAGATCTAATGCACCAAATGAACTCAATCCTCCTAGTTCGTTCCCCCTGACTGCGGCCTAGTCTGACACACCTGCCGACAATGTCGTCCAGCAGACCAAGAGTGAATGTAACGCCAGACCCGCCGGCTATAAGAAACGCGCTTTCGTACAGACCCAGATCGACGCTCGATCCTCCGTAAGGGCCGTCCAGCATGACTTGAACGAAAGTACCCGAGTCGCCCTCCGACGTATTATTGATTCGTAAACGTTCTTGTTCCCCTTGGGTATAGCTATTCAATGCCCGCGTCCAGTCTCCATCATTTCGTACAGCGAGAAGGAATCCAGGTGAGGAGAGGCAAGAATGGGAAGGTGGCGCCGAGAGAATAGTGAAGGGATGTGATTCAAAAACTCTGTTGGAGAAGAGAACACGCAGTCTGACATGCTGGCCAGCAAGCCAGCCATCGTCGCAATTATGAACGCGGATGTATCAAAGATGAAGTCAATAGTTTATCAAATGACGCTCAAATATTTGTTGTACCATAGGCATACAAGTATCCTGCGCAGTAAGTGTGGCGGCCTTGATTCGATAGCGAAATAGGCGCAATAAAATATCTGCACCATATAATGCAAGGGAGGGAATATTCACGGTGATGCATACGGCGTATGGTAGCACATAGCGACAACGGATGCCACGTATGTCAATATGCTACAAGAGATATTAGCTGTGGTACAACGCGAAGCAACAAAACTGACTGGCACTCATGAAACAGTCTTCTGACTGGCCTCAATGACGTAAGGACGATGATGCAGAGGAGGTCCAGCGAAGCTACTCCTGAAGTCTCTTTATGTGGACCAAGAATTGCAAGTTCATACTGTAGGCGGTTGCGGATCCACAGGAACCCATGAATGTATGCGGCAAGAAACATAGCTCTTCCCGCCATCCCATGTATAAAGTTCAGTTTCTCGTGGCCATTCCCTGGTCCTAACAATAAGGATAGAATTGAGTTTTTTATTGCGAACAAAAAGACGACCGGAAACTGTGGGAGAGCGAGAAATCCTACGTGGCTCACATAAGTTCCTCTCGTGCGTCAACGGATTGACTGGCTCACCAGCTCTGTTCGGATCAGAAATAAGAGGTGCATCCTGTATGATGCAGACAAATACAGCTGTGAGGTACGCCAATAAAACTATAATTGAATAAGTTACAAAGTGTCAGTTGTTCCTATCAGTAACAAACACCCTCGATGCGCACTTTGTCCAACATTAAGCCCGAGCTTCGGAGGAGACCAGTACGTCGGTTAGATAAGAGCATTCCAAGCTCCAATCAATCTGCGACCTCTTCGACAGGTAGTAGGCGGTGGCTCCCTGCCGTCGGAATGGGCAGACTGATATCCATCGGTCTCTGAGATGCCAGCGATTCCCTTGAGGGAACGCCCATGTCTCAGACCAAGAATAACACTTGGAATAGAAACGGCCACAGCCAGTGCGATGCCAGAGCACCAGGTTATGGTGAATTTAATTTGCCATTTGGGATCTTCGACGTATGAGCTGTCAATTCATGCATGGGTTTTCAATATGCAGGATGAGATTTTTCAAATATACTTGTAAATTTGAAAGCTGTTCGGAACGACCGGAGCAGCCATGTTGTAACGGTTCAATTGAGTTGAGGCCTAAGAGGCAGTAATCAATTACTTTCCGGTGCCGGGTGCGCAGCAGCAGCGGATGAAGTGCCTGGTACTGATTAGTAAGACAAAATAACCTCAGATCAAGATAATGAACACGTACTACGGGCTGCGAGGTTTGACGATCACAGTCATGTCAGCAAGTCCATAGGTATATTCACATCGAGGTTATCAACACAGGGTGCTAATGGCTGGATCTTTGTCCGTCATGACCACTGTTTCATCGATATATGTTCCTCCTGCACACATGTTGCCCACGCGATTACAAGTTGTGAAGCTGTAGTTGTAACACCCAATTCCACTTGATGTTCATCGTCTCTACTGCCCTCAGTGGCAGGTAAAAAAGTCCTGCCATTAGGTAAGTCATGTATCAAATCCAGGAAAACTACTGATACTCACGCAGAGCCCGGCAGCGCAATTAGACTTAGCACATTGACTATTATAAAAGCACAGCTTGAAACAATTGACATCGGCCCCAGTCGCGTCGGCGGGCATGGCAGAGATTGTTGATGCTACAGCAGCGGCGACGGCGAGGACAGTTGCAGAGAAAAAACGCATTTTTTGCAAGTGACTCGTGTGATATAGGATGGGATAATAGCAGGAAAACGGCTGGCTTTTATGTGCTGAATGTTCCTCTTGCGTAGGTGATCTGCGTTCAAATGAATGTAAATGATACTGTAATGCCAGCAGATCTTGCTAGCTAAAGTCTGGGCATGGAACTACAGGACATTTGCATCTCCGACCAGCTGTCGACTTGGTACCAAAAGCGCTCAACATCCGGAGTTATCGTGATTGCCAGCCAAAGTCTTGGAAATTGGGTGTAGAACTACTGAATATTGGCGACGGTCGCCGTGGGTTGCAAATCCTCATCGCATTATTACCGCGACAGCTGTACACGACATAAGGTTGACCCGGCGTATCATGCTACCCGCATCCACCTGGGTCAGAGTATCGCGGGTGTGGGTGGACCGTGGTTGAACCCGCAGTGACCAAGTGTATGATGTGTAGAAAATAAATCTAAGGACGTCAGTATGGGATATGTTCAACCAATCAGAGTCAACCTATAGTATCCCTCGTTGATCCATCGAAATGCCTTGGCTAGCCTTTCGAGGGTCCCCTGAAATTCTTGCGTGGTCGTGCGAGTGTGACTACCCAACCCGAGGTACCGGAGGGCTACCCGCATCCGCCAGGTCAGAGCATATTGGGGTGGGGGGAAGCGGGTGGATTCGTGGACGGATCCTAGGTCAAGGACGGTCCGCGCTTAGAAAGCGTGGGTCAGCCATGTTCCGAAGTTAATTCTCATTGACACGAACATCCCACATTTCTGGAGTAACAGTGAATTCGTCGTATCGCCAAAAGTCTTTCTTATCGATCTGATACCTGCTCCTGTTGTGAAGGCCAACGACGAAGCAGAAGTCGCCATGGTAGTGAACAAAGAACAATAAAGAAGAGACAGGCGCCAGCAACACAGCATGACGTGGTGGATGGAATTGCACCCGATCCCGGCGGTATCTCGTGCGTATACTAGTAGACGTGTCTACTTAAGTGCACTGTGAGTGACCGGTCTGACCATTAGTACCATAGTTGTGTATCAATACCAGACACCGTTATCGCACCCCCGTTTATGCACTGTGGGTAGTAAATCCAATGAAATTCATTAGGTAAAATCAGGTGATAATGTAATGAAATTCATAGTACAAGGTGCTGAAATTGAGGTGCTGAAAGTTCCGATTTTTACTCTGAAATTTCAGTGACGCTTGCGCTGAATTTTTACTCTGAAATAATTTGCTCGAAAATGACAAAAATAAATGTTGCCAATTATGGTGACACGTCACAGTAATCACACATTACATTGTGACGTGATATAAGCCATCTAGAATTTGCCAATGGCCGGAATGGAACAGATGACTCTGTACATTTAGGCCCAACGTACATAACATCACTGCCACTAAGCCATAGCATCCTTGATAGGTCTAACTACAATTCCTAATATATACCATCCTTCTCCTACCAGTGACAAGGCATCCTTCAAACTCTCATTCATTATTTCCTATTTCTTGCCCCCACCTGCCACTCCCTCTTAATATTTAGCTCTGTGTACCATTACTGTAGCCTGAGCATATTTCAGTGTTATTGTAATTATTAGAATTTATAAAGATGCTTATCTTGATTCATGTCACACAAGAGTCAGCGCATGACTGAATTCATAAGCAGGTTTCCCGCCCTCCCAGCGGCTCCACCTGCTTGCGTCTCTCCCCGCACTAATGCTCAGACCAGCCCAACACAATCAGGTTGTGCCTCCGACTCTTTGTAAGCCAGACAAAGCTGGAGAATTGGATTCATTGGAAAATAGCGCTGAAAACAGTGCTGAATTGGATTCATTGGAAAATGGTGCTGAAATTTGGTGCTGAATTTGATTCAGCACTCCAATGAAATTAACTACCCGCCATTTCAGTAGAAGTTCCAATGAAAATTTCAGCATCAGTACTTTTTTCAATGATTTTCATTGGAATCACTATCCACAGTGTATGTTGCTATCAAACGGACGTTGATCACCGAGTAGAGGTGCAAATTTTTCGACAGGACGTTTGGGAACAAGACAGGTTCAGGCCAGATGATATGATACAAAAAAGACTGTAACTAGCGTTGTCAGCTCGTCAGGATGTTCCACAGCTTAGCCGTAACGAAGCTCGCAGGGTCTTGATGCAAAAAGGTGTTAGACGAACATACCACTTTTCAGCAATGCACTCGCCTTTTTGGAAACAAATGATCATTATCATCTGAACCAAAGGTCTTACTAGAGAAAATTAACCGAGGCGAGTCTATCAACGACATGCGCAGCGTAAATGTGGTACAAAATGCGAAAACAATACCCCAAACTTAACTTGAGATTCGGGGCTGAGCGCTGAGGAGTCGATAATGACAAGATTCTGGAACTCCTGCCTGATAGTGAACTACCCTATATCTCATGCTGGGTTCTACCACTGATCATCACGCCCCTCACGCCTACCCACCGTAAGTGTCGTGTTTGTATTGTTAGAAAGTATCTCCGAGTTATCCGTATCATACACTGCATTCTAGCCTGATGATAACCAAAAGAAAGTCAATACTTTGCAGCCATTCTAAACTTACAAAAACGGACGTGCATAGATTTAATGCACATGCGTGACACTGCCAAACCTTCCAAAGAGCGTTTCTCCCACTCCGAGCCCCACCACAAGGGAGAATATGAAACCTAGTTGGAACGTCCTGTTCGCGCCCAGCACATCAACAACTCGACGAACAAAAAGAGCGACACGACTTACATAACCGTCAACATGAAGAGGTAATCCAACAGCGTCTGCGCTGCAAACATGACCCCACGTGAGATATCATGCGCGGGAATAAAGGGTGGAGTGAAGCGCTTTATGAATCCAATGGGAGATGACCGAATTGGTAGAGTATTGAATTTGTCCGACGCAATGATAAGCGCCCTGATCATGCGTAAGAACTAAACTACATGAAAGAAGGCAAAAGACATACTGTTGGCTCCAGTGGAATTCCATCACTCCTCGGCAAGCCGCTATCCAGCGCTCGATCACCGCCAACATAAACAGTGCGATACATGTGCCAACCATGGCCCCCAAGCTCTGAGGGACCCAGCCAAGGAACCAAACTGTATACAGGCCTGTTAGAGGAGTTTGTTGTGTGTGATTGAGAAGATATAACCCACGGGTGTCTCCTGGCGTGAAGTGCAGATACGAGAGCATGTTCCCTACGGCAAGAGTCATGCCATCATCCATGGACATGACCATACCATTGTCTGCGAGACAGATTTGACTCAAACACAAGAGACAGAGCGCCAATGATTGCCGATTCATCTTGTAGGCGCTCACAGGTGTGCGCGACAGGCCAAAATGTTCCGACAAAACTTGACTATCCGTGGGAACCACCTTCCCCTAGCGGAACGACGTGTGGGACGCCGACCATGATACAGTTGATCATTCCTGGACTGCCAGTGGACCGTCGGTGGATAGAAGACAGAATCATCCCAGATCGTCGCAAAAGAGTGGAGAAAAACAGGATGTCAAGACATGGACTTCATGAGAACTACACCCTCGCTCATATTGGTCCACGTCTTGACAATCCTGAGGGCACACCACATCTGGAGTCTCTTTCACTGTACAATTCTGGTTGCAATGTATGGATGTCGAGTGTACGGGTTCGAATTGACTTGACATGCAAGGGCGCCGCAAAGGTCGTACACAATGTGCATTGTGCGTTATGTTGCTGGGCATGTTGACAAAAGTGCAACTTTATCACGATGGCCCATTCGCTCCCAAGTGAATTATATATCTTGCAGTTGAGAATCTGTAATACTCTGCGCTAATTTGGCGGAGCTTCGAGCTGCAAGAAGTTGAAGGAGGTGCGAAACTGGTAGGAATTGAAAAAGCATAGTTCGATCTTATTATTGAGGCATTTTAGCGCATCGTGGGAATTTGGTGCTCTCGGGGTTGCACAATACTCGATTATTATATTTATGCAGGATACTTGGTGCCGTCGGTTATCTCAAATTAACACTTTTTAAGAATGGGGGCACCACATATGATATCCCAGCGTCACAGAACGTTATAGTCTCTTAGTGCTGTAGTATAATTGGGGCTGTGAGATATCATCATATGAATGAGAGTCCGCACACACGACACTCGCACTCTATACCAATCTCTTGGAGTCTTCTGAGTCGCTACTCGGGCTCTTGCTTTCGATGACCTCCTTGGTATCCTTTTGAATCACATCAACAACACTCTGCGCCTCCTTCTTCACTTCCTGTCCCCATCCCATAGCTTTTAGGTTAAGCCCCGTCCCTTGTTCAATGCTCTCCACGATACTCTTCACACCTTTATTAACCGAGTCTCGTCCAACAGCAGCACTTTCTTTCGCTCGCTCCCAGGCTATGCCGCTGTGTGCAACAGAGGTTCTTCTAATTTCTCCAAAGCGAGGAACATACCGATCTTCGAGCTCCCTGCCATACGCACCGACCCGAGAAGCGGTACCCGGAAGGAAATATGCGAATGCACCGAATAGGGCTGCGGGAGGGAGAAGGATACGTGTAGGGAGTCCGCGCGAGCGAGTGAGGACAGACGCCGTTAGGGCAGAAATTCCGGTATAAAGCAGTCCGGGATTTAAAGGCTCTGTAGGATCACGGAAGGATTTTATGCGAGCTGTTCGCAGTTCAATTGTCAACGAGCGCGTAGTAGTCGACAAGACGACATGACTCACTCTCCACCTTCTCTTCAACAGAGATCCACCGGTCTATGATACCTTGCGCTTTGGAGTGGACGCCGGTATAATAACCCGTGATCTCCCGCCGCACCATTCCGATCTGCTTCTCTAATGCTGACGGGGTGTCGAGTAAAATGAGTTCGGGTATGGGTGTAGGGTATATGGAGAGCTATATGATGTTACTAATTCGGAGAACGACGTGCTGTAGGAGAAGTAGATACCTTCGTCTGGCCAGAGCTCGAGGTCCAAGATCCCGAACTTTCAGCTGCATTTGCAACTACGCCCTCTTCTGCAGTCATTGCAGTAATTTTCTAGAGAGTACATTGAATGTGAGTGTGTTTGACGTCTCATTTAAAAACAAACCTTTACGTTTGGTCGAGAAACAGTATATGTCAAATACCGAATGGATGTTCACGCGGACGGCAGTGGCGAGAGGTGAAGGGGGCGTGGGAAACACATTTTGTGCAGAGTCAAAATACTGCTCGACTGTCCCGAAGCCTATCGTACGCGTTGCTGCAGGTAAGCATGGGACATATTTCTCAAGGATTTATACGCTGATAGTCGTCTGTAGGAAATAAATGAAGTCAAAAACGAGCTGTCACCGTCAACTGAGGCGTCTCCTTCACATCTTTGTTTGAGACTCGCCTGAAATTGAGGACTCAAATGTCACTCCCATGAGTCTCAGTCCTATTTACCTCTCCGTTCATGGAACGGTGAGGGACAAGCCCGCCTTCTCCACTCCATTCACCTCACCATCCCTATCTCGGTCCCGATCTAGTACGTCGTCATAGATGGTCTGTGTGGCCTTGCATCTTTTTCCAGGCTTCCTCCTACACTGAAATCTCGAGACCGTTGTGTCACCCCCGGAAAGTTTACGGTCGCGGTTTCTTCGGAGAATGCTATGTATAATTCGTGCCCACCGAAAATATCAGTTGCTCATGCGGGGAGCTACGTCAAACACGAGAACATATACTATGCAAATGCCCTCTATTTACCCGCCAATGTATTCATTTGCGCGAAGTATCTCGCCACCTCATATCCAGCGAAATCATGGGTACGGAGAGAGGAAACATTGCATTGGTTATATTTTTGGAAGAATTCGATGCATTCAAGAAGAGAGGGTGGAGAAATGATGAAGAAGACATCGAAGGGATAATAGAGGAATAGAGGAAATAGAGGAGAGGGAGGGGTATGGGAAGAGACGAAGGATGAGTAGGAGAGGGAAGAAGACGCCAAAGGATAGGGGGAGTTGAGTGGGGAGGTTGTCACATGTCAAATCAGCATGGACGCAATCACAATCTAGAAGATATCAACACTTCACAACAGATTTCATCGGCATTCGAACCTGTTCTCTTGATTTTGTATACTGTTACCCAGGACATCTCGTAGGCACTATGTCTTGAACAGTTTCCGTTGTCTGTAGAAATTCTCTCTTCCTTTGCTTTTGCACATCATAGCTGATTTCTCTTGTTTCGCAGGGCCCGGTGAAGGCACGATTTTGGCTCGCGGATGTCACCTAATGGATGCGGGATAGATTCAGCTCTCCATCGAACGATTACTGAGAGGTGCTGTATTGTACAGAAAGCCAAAACACGCGTGGTGAGGGTTGCAGCTGAGTTCGTTTTGTGCGACGCAGTCAAATGTCGCCGCTTTAAGTCGTATACAGGTGTGTCTCCAATTATCCCCGTACTTCACAGTTCTTCACAGCTGGCCCTCCAGGGTCGCCCCAGTCTTTTTTTCTGGCAACATGTGCGGTTTCTTCGTCGATATCGTGCTAGACCTCTCAAGATCAAGGGTGCGACAATACCCAGATACTGAACATCATCCAACTGACATATGCGTGCACAAACGGTATCTCTCGTGACCTAAACGCATGAGTTACGATGACATTACCTCTGTCAAGGGTCGCGTCTTGCAGCCAGGGCTGACCTTCTGGCGTATCTTGAAATTTTCAGTCCTTTTCATTCACCCATCTCTTCTGAAGACTCCATCCACCTAATCGAACCGATCATGAGGGATATGCATATGGTTCAATACAACAAAGCTTTCGAGTTGCCAGAAGCCTGGGGAAGTCTCATAGTAGTGGACGATGCCAAGGGACGTATGGCGCGACTTCATTGAGGTAGTTTTGCTATATAGACGGATGTTATGTAAGCCTTCGACTGTTAACTTAGCCTCTTTCAGGCTGCTTTCGTGTCATGATCACGTATCAAAGCCGTATTCTCGCCTGCGAAGAAGCGTACGTCGGAAACGACCGGGTTGATCACAGCCTGCATAAACGTGAGTGCTTCTAAGGGTGCTGTGTTTTCCAAACTAATGGTGTTTCGAACTTCAAAAACAGGAATTAAGGACCGACACAATGGGCACATGCGAGCGTCCAAATCAACTTTGTGTCGATCAAATCTAATCATATAGGGCTATAGGTCCAAATTGAGTACTCATGGCTATGTTCTCAGGCTCAGATAAGAAAGCTGTATGGTGCGCGCCCGAAACGTGTTTCTTTGCCACTCGAACGAAAGCACCCTCCATGGAACCTTCGGCTGGGGATGTCCAAGTCGCAGCGGCCTGGAATTTGCGTTACTTAGCAGTACGTCGTAATACGAGGGCAAGATATTAACCGATACTTATCATGCACGACCACCAGTGTGTATGCCGTGCGTGCCGCCTGAACTACTTCTCCCTCCTCTTGTTCTGACTCAACATCTCAGTGACGCTGGCTACATTTTGGGTAGGCTTGTCCCAACCTATTCCCGTTTGCCATTAAACCTGTCTATCCAGACCTATGACTACATTAGTTTGCTTCACGAAGAGGTAAGTCATGCACTTGTTCCACTACACGCCCCGCTTTGGATACTAATAACATGCTGTCCAAAGTGGTCATTCCTGCTTCAGTCGCGCTGGACTAAGCTGAAAGCCCTTTATATCGTTGCACGATATATCCCCTTCTTCTTCATCGCCACGGACCTATATAGTGCGTTCATTCCAAGTAGTGAGCATAAATAAACTGACATGTTGTGTTTCAGTGATCTTCACCCCGAACGAGAACCCAGATGTATGTCAAACTTGCCCACCGATGAATAACGCTTACTGCATGAATTTGCCAGAAATGCCGGATGTTGATCAATATTTACTCATGTGCACGGTATATGTGACTGCACTCCCTGACCAAGGACTGATATTTCCTCTCACAGGTTTTGGAGTGATATCACTCACTTGCTCTGAATGTATCTCCCCTTCCCCTCCCACATACACGTACTATTGATCTGATTTATTCAGGCTTTTTTGTGCTCAGAACATATGCGCTTTGGAACAAAAATCGAAATTTACTTGTAACGATGATGTTCGCCCTGTTTGTGAGTTCCATGCCACCCTGACCACCCCACTCTCGCGGTTGACACGTTTATGAATCAATCAGTCTACCATCATATTATTCATCGGTATTTGGTTTACGAGTATTGCTACCTCTGATGGTTTGTAATCTCACCTCACCTTCCCCACTACCATTCGTACATATTCACTCCACTTTCACAGTTACGACTAGCACTATCCCAGGCATTGTAGGTTGCTACAGAAGCTCGCGCAGCATCTATTTCTTCATGCCGTTTCTTCTCTTGTTTATGTTTGCACTGGGTATGTCGCCGCGAACTAGAAACATACATTACAGACACGCGCTGACCACGCTCTTCCCAGGATTGGCCTTCCTCACGCTCATACGTGTCATACAGAGCTGGCGCACAGCCAGGAGCCCTCTGCGTGCAATCCTGGTGAAGCATAACATGTTCTACTATGCATGTAGTTTATGTGAGTCAGGGTTTAAACATATCTCCGTGCTTATCAGTGGTGATTATTGCTCCGAAAGTTCTCTCAGCCGTGAACGTCCTCATACCAGTGCTGTTTTCCTATGTTGTGAGTGAACTTGCATATCCTTCAGTATGATTGAATCGTTGATATCCCCACACCCAGTCTGCATATTACTCCGTCCTCGAACAGTATGCACTTCCAACCTCCGTCGAGAATTCCTGCTGACAATGCCCCGAAAACCCTATAGTTTGCAAGTCCTTGTCCTTGCGATCCTAGCCACGCGCATGCATCTCGATCTTTGGCATAGCGACCAGCATGTGCACGACTCTAATGTCCTCTTATATATTCCCATGTCCAACATGTCACCTACAGACTGTGTGGTATAACATCTTATCGTGTGGCTTATTTGACATTGTTGGTGGACCGAAGTCTGCCTTTTTGGACTGCAAGATGACTGAACTGGGTGGCTTGGTTGCGACCATACCTTTTTGGAATGTTTTTTGTGAGGATAAAGAATTCGACGCAAGGAGATAAGCCGAAATATGAATGGTATGATAGTGCTGGCAGCGCCGTGCCGTCACTTTCTTGTCCTTCATAGACTATCGGGAGTCTGTTTCAGCTCTCAGTCTGAACCACCACCCGAAACTGCTAAACTTCTCCTTCAATAGCACGTCGACCAGGGTGAGACTCTTGATCATTTAAATACTGCAAGTAATCATGACATCGGATTTGTAAATACTGACATACGTGGCATTCTTTGTCGCTATATGCTACCACACGTTGTATGCATCGCCGTGGATATTCCTTCCCTTTGCATTTTATGCCGCAGATGTTTTATTGTGTCTATTCTGCTATCGAATCAAGGAAGTCAACTTACTGCACAAGACGCTCACATGACTTTGGTACGAGATAATTGAGTGTTATTCGATAAACTGTTTGACTTCACCTTTCATAGATCCGCGTTCATCATGTATTTGTTACGGTGACGATGGCTGGCTTGCTGGCCAGCATGTCGGACTGCGCATTTTCTTCTGCAACAAAGACAAAGTGTTTGAATCCCACGACTATTACTTCGGCACCACCTTCCTACTTGTGCCTCTCCTCACCCAGGTTCCTTCTCGCTGCACAAAGCGATGGGACTGGACACGGGCATTGAACAACTATACCCGACGGGCACAAGATGTATTAACCAATGAAAAGTCTGGGGGTGACTTGGCTGCTTTCGTTCAAGTTATGTTGGGCGGTCCTTAAAGAGGGTCGAGTGTCGATCTGGGTCTGCAGGAAAGCGTGTTTCTTGTAGCCGGCGGGTCTGGCGTCACACCCCATGGTGTGCTGTGCAATACCATGGGTAAGTATGTCAAGCTAGACTGCAGTCAGGAGGTAACGAACGAAGAGAATCAAATTCATTTGTAATATCAGACCTTTCGGTATTTTAATCTTGACCATATACGTTACATCATCCTGATCCATTTACATAGGTCAGATAGAATGGTGTACTCTGGTGCTGATGGGTATTGCTACGGCAGCGTCTATTAGCACGATGACCTGCACATTCCTATTTTCGTGACCTATCTTTGCGATCGAGAAGCAGTCATATCGATATCCCCCATCCCGTCGTCTCAATCTCACGTCAGAATCTTCTCAAAGATTTCATCAGTCTTCCGCTATCATCTGAAAGGGAATAATCGATCAACATGCGGTTTGCTAAAGTCAGATATTACTGATGGGTGGGAGAGTCGCGGTCTGCGCTAGCGGCCCAGAGAGCTCGACGAGAGACGCGCAGAATGACCCTTGACTGCTGGCAACGACGCTGGAACGCGGAAGTCTAAATCTGAATGTACCAAAATATTGCCAGTCCCGGACCATGAGTCTCACTACCATCTAGTTATCCGTTTATGCAATAGTGAGGGTCAAGCTTGCATGCTTACCTCAGTCCCGATGTAGTATGTTAGGCTGTGTGTCCTTGTATCTTTATACTTCATAGTTGATTTCTCTTGTTTCGTAGGGTCCAATGAAGATATGATTTTGGCTCGCGGACGTCACCTAATGGGTGCGGGACGAATTCAGCTCTTCATCGAATGATGATTTTTAGAGGTATCATGCACAACACGCGCATAGTCAGAGTTGTAAGTGAGTTCGGTTTGTGTGACGCAGTCAAATCGTATGGTCCTGCAGATTAAATACCTCAGTCTTGTTTTCTGGCAACATGCGCAGTTTCTGAGGTGCGACTCTAACACAACACACAAAGACCTAGATACTGACGTATGCATGTGCACACAGTATATATATATCTTGACCTAAATGCATGAGTTACGATGACATTGCCTGCCTGTCAAGGGTTGCGTCTCGCAACCAAAGCTGACCTTCTGCTGCGCCATGAATTTTCGTTCCTTCCCGTACATTCATCTTCCGAATCGAACTGATAACAAGGAACACGCATATCGGTCGATACCGTAAATTTTTAGAGTCGTCGAAAGGGAGTCTCATAGTAGACAATGCCATGGAACATACATATGACGCGACTTCATTGAGGTGGTTTTGAAAGATAGCATGTTGAAACTCCGAAGCCTCGACTCGTTCTTCCCGATTACATCTGTCCCCTTACAGATTTCTATATCAATCTGCTTCATACGAAAACGTGTTGTGCTTCCTTTGGTCTGCTTTCATATATCATGATCATCATAGCGGTGCTAGGAGAAGCGCGCGGCCAGTCCCCGAGTTCAACTTCGAGAGTTCTATGTAGAAAACAAAATTTTAGCTCCACCGTAATCCGAGGATGTTTAGGTCTGTAACCAGTGTGGTTCAGATACAAGCTAAATTCGAGTTGCAGATGGGGGGCCAACCAGACTGGTTGGAAATTTAACTGTCCTAACTCGACCCAACGTAGATTGGAGTTTCCACCTTTCTATCCATCGCGTTGACGCTCATAAGCCAATGATATCCACCTTCTGAAAAGACAACCAGATCCTCGAGTGAAATCCTTTGTTCTTTTTTTTCGTCATGCCCCTTTGACCAGAACTATCATGCAACCTCAACAGCTTATCCCGTCGCTCACCGGTGCATTTATCGCAGCTGCTTTCAATAGCTAACTGGTCGTGCATTTCTCAACGACCGTGAGCTCTCTGGCGCAAGTCATGATCCCCAACTTTCTTTCATGGGCTCTTTAGTCTTAATGATCAATCGCGTTGTTGATGAGTGGCAACTGTTCAAGGGAAAGGCGTTGGAATAGGGACTCATAGGCAGAAGGTGAGAGCGAAGAGGAGGTTCCGCGGTGTTTGGGTTGGGATTAGCCGAGCCGAGCGCGACGTTATCAGAGCAGTCGGAGGCTGTAGCAGGTCAGATCTTCGCTGTTCGCTGAGAATCTGATGTTAATGAGCAGTCGTGTACGGCAGGTTTCATCAGTGGCGTTGACATCTGTTGCCCGCCTTCATGCATATACTGCCCATGATGATGACCTAGGTCTAGCGACTGGGTTGATTTCTCGTCTCCGTAGTAAGGGTGGCCCACTGTGTGTTTCCATGACTAATGGCGTTTCAAACTCTAAGCCTTCAAAGCAAGAATTAAGGACCGACACGATATTGAGCACATGCGAGTCAACTACAATGCGTCGATCAAATCTAATTATACAGAGCTGGGCGGTGCTGCAAATCGAGTAAGTACCCATGACTATGCTCTTGATCAGTCTAGCCCAACTACCATGATTCTTATCAACCTCCGTCCTGCACGGCTGATGTTATGTAAATCAATCAACCAGTGACACGTTCCACATGATCATCCAGCTAGGCATCATACAAGTGTCGCCAATATTTACACCCCCATCTCGACGGGTTTCTAGCTCATCCATAAGAGATAAGAAAAGCCCTGGATGATGTGCGCGCGAAACCTGTTTCTTTGCCACTCGACCGAAAGCAGATGGATTCTTCGACTGACGATGTCCAAGTCGCAACGGCCTGGAATCTGCATTACCTAGCGGTACGTCGCTTCCCCAATACGACGGAAAGATATTAACAGATACTCAATATGCGCGACCACCAGTGTACATGTGGTGCGTGCGGTCTGAATTGCTTCTCTCTCCCCTCGTTCTGACTCAACATCTCAGTGACGCTGGCTACATTTTGGGTAGGCTTGTCCCAGTCTATTTCCGTTTGCCGTTAAACCTGTTTATACAGACCTATGATTATATTAGTTCACTTCACGAAGAGGTAAGTCATGCACTTGTTCCACTATACGCCTCGCTTTGGATACTAATAACATGCTGTTCAAAGTGGTCATTCCTGCTTCAGTCACGCTGGACTAAGCTGAAAGCTCTTTATATCGTTGCACGATATATCCCCTTCTTCTTCATCGCCACGGACGTATACAGTGCGTTCATTCCAAGCAGTGGGCATACATAAACTGACATGTTGTGTTTCAGTGATCTTCACCCCGAACGAGAACCCAAATGTATGTGAGACTTAGTACCCACCGATGAATAACGCTTACTGCATGAATTTGCCAGAAATGCCGGATGTTAATCAATATTTACTCGTGTGCGTGCACGGTATATGTGACTGCACTTCCTGGCCGAGGGCTGATCTTTCCTCTTATAGGTTTGGGAGTGATATCACTCACTTGCTCTGAATGTATCTCCCCTTTCCCTACGACATACACGTATTCCTGATCTGACCCATGCAGGCTTTTTTATACTCAGAACATACGCACTTTGGAACAAAAATCGGATTGTACTCGTAGCCATGCTGTCCACCCTTTCTGTGAGTTCCATGCCACCTTGATCTCCACTCTCGTGGTTGCAACGTTTATGAATCACTCAGGCTATCATTGTATCATTCATCGGCATTTGGTTTACCGCTGTTGCCACCTCTGATGGTTTGTACTTTCACCTTCCTCCGCTAATGTTCGCATATATTGACTACACTTTCACAGTCATAACTAGCACGATCCCAGGTACTGTAGGTTGCTACCGGAGCTCAAGCAGTATCTATTTCTTCGTATCATTCCTTCTCTTATTTGTGCTTGCAGTGGGTATGTCTATGTCGCTGAACATACGTTACATACACGTGCTGACCAACGCACTCCCCAGTATTGGTCTTTCTCACACTCATACCCATCATACAGAGCTGGCAGATAGAGAAGGGCCGCTTGCGTTCCATCCTGGTGAGGCATAACATGTTTTACTATGCATGCAGTTTGTGTGAGTCAAAGTTTAAATATTTTTCCGTGCTTATCGATGATGATTATTATCCCGGAAGTCCTCTCAGCCGTGAACGTCCTCACTCCAGTGTTGTTTTCCTATATTGTGAGTAGACACCATATTCTTCAATGTGGTTGAGCCATTGATGTTCCGCACACCAGTCCATAAACTTCTTCGAACGGTATGTACTTCCCACTTCCGTTGAGAATTCCTACACACAACACCCCCAAACCTATAGTTTCCAGGCCCTTATCCTCGCGATCCTCGCCACGCGCATGCACCTCGATCTCTGGCGTAACAACTGGCACGCGCACGAATCTGATGCCCTTGAATGTATTTCCATGTCCGACAGCTTACCTGCAGACCCTACGGTGTAACGTCTTGTCCTGTAGCTTATTCGGCGTGTTGGTGGAGTGGTTCATACTCTTTTGGACTCTTAGACTACGAGGTGACTGGTCCGGGTGTCGTGGTCGCGTTTTGGATGTCCTTCAATTTTTTGAATGAATTTTGTCAGGAACAAAGAATCCGACGCAAGAAGATAAATCGAAATCTGAAGGGTATGGTGGTACGCAGTGACAGTGTCCTTCATAGACTCTATTGGGAGTTTATTTCAACTCTCAGTCTGAACAGCCACCCAGAATTCCAGCACGCACTCTTCCTTCAATATCACGTCGATCTCGTGATCATTTGGATACTGTAAGCAATGATGGCAGGGATGGGGATATACTGACACACACGATGTTGCACTGCAATTTCTCATGTCAATCAACTCGATTTCTTCCCTGCAGTGACATTTGACTATGTCTCCCTTCTTTTAGTCAATGGTACGTACGAAATTGCAAACAATTTTCTTTATCAACTACGCAGCATAGCTCTAGGAAATACTATGAGCCGCCAATCGTACTTGATGATCTCGCGAAAGAAAGTGCTGGCGCTACCCCTGCACGTATGAGCTTGCACTCGACACTTGTAAATTGACCACCTTTGAAATTCCGAATCAATAGGAACGGCTGTTCAGCTCACCTTCCCATTTAAAAACGCTACGATTTCGTATGTTTGTGATGATGGAGTATTCTGCCACGACTTCGACATGTTTATTAAATCCACTGGATACATCAACGATTCATCGGAAATTGATTATCTGAGGATAACTACTAGTAAGATCTTTGCCGCGGGCATACCCATATCGTTAGATTAAACCGGGCACTAAGTGGTAGTGCGGGCAATACGAAAACAGTCGATATCTGCTTGTCCTGTCACTCCAACATCGCTTAACTCGTTTTCCCTCGTGGAGTCAGTTCCACTGGGAGAACCTTGAAGTCTGTCTCCCTCCCATCAGCCAGTGCCTGAACAACTTAAATTGGATCGGTAAAATAACAAACAAGCGAAGGTTATTTATTTTCACATCTCTAAGACAGTAAATTCTCGCCGTAGCTTTATTCAGGTACAAGGTTTCCATCGCATACATAGGGGGGTAATATTATCAGACTATGTACAATGCTACACCTGGCCAAAAACACGAAGATCTTACAATGGATGCAGATTTACGGGAGTCCCGAAGCATTCAAGACCTTGTGCGGTTTCTGGCCAGACGTGTATCACGAAATCATCCCAGATAGCTGTCAGACCAACTCTCACTGCTTCGTACACTCCCCCAGCGGAGGTACAAGCCAATGGACACTTATTTATACATTTAACTCGATCATATTTGACATCGCGTAATACTTGACAAGCTTGAAGCTTGAAGTCCTGTCGACATTAGGCCAGCTTCAAAAAAATCACGAAATCGTTTAAGGATGCTCCATTGTCGGCATGAAGCCTTGGGCCGCCACTGTAGGCCATCGCCCTTGATCATCATCAAAAAAACGTCTCACTCTGAAGTGCACTTGCGGCCAGCCATGAATAGAAAACAACTCACCCACACGTACGATAAGGTATATATAAAGTCGCGAACAGCTCACTAAAAATAAGTTGCAAACCCACTCACCCCTCAATGCCTCACTTGCCACCAGACGTGCCTATGGCTCGTAGTTTACTGTGTGCCACAAGCCACCAGGCCTACAGAGGCTGGTCTTTGCCTGGTTCCAATAGGCCTTGATCACAGAAGTTTGTCCATTCCTGTCAAAGCACGGCCTCGCCGGGCCCCGTGATCCTCGCCGGTGCTCGGGAGGACCGGCCATGCATTTGTTTTCGGCATCGCTGCAAGCAAACGCAACGATGGTCCTATCAGGCTTCACCATCATTACTAGCACCCAGCGCACTGGCACACCATAGGTAACAGTGTACCCAAATACTGCTGAGCCCTTCTGAACGGCATCACCCCAAAGTTTTCAAGGTTCACCGAGGGTGAATATCGTATCAGATTATCAAAGTATAACCACAAACTTACTATACGCCACGGCTTATAGGAGATAAGCACGCCGTAATACGAGGCTTGAGCCGAAGGGTGAGATCTTAAGACTTGAAGGATCTAAGATTGCTATTTCAGCGCAAGTTCAGTTCTATCAAGCTTCATCATCCTCGCTGGCAACTCCATGTTGCAATTGCAATATGGGACTGCCCAGCGGGGGTAGGCGGAGGAAGTGAGCATCGTGGCAAGGTACACGGTATGCACAACTATGTCATTACATAAACTGCTGCTTCTTAGAAGAGGGCATCAATTGTCATATCGTATCATATCGTACGACCGATAACTTATCACATGCGTGGCACAGCCTACAGCGCATAATTAAGCCCTACGAGGACCAGCCTTGCACTGATAAGTCGACGAGGACCTTCGATTTTCGGAGGTCATTGCTGTGTGGCATGGACTAGAATGTAGATAGTCAAAATCGCGCGAAGGAACAAGGACTAGTTAACGCACAGCTGCGTCGAATAGCTTCGTGATATTCTGTGGTGGACGACAATAAGTGAATAAAGACTGTTTAAACCTTCGATGCATGAACGTACCCCTGGAAGAATAAGCAGAGAGTGATGACATCGAAGTTAAAATAGATTCAGCCTCACATTATCTGGCCGAAGGTCATCGAACTCAGCTACTCCGACGATAGTGAGACATATATGCAGAGGGCGATGTCAACAGTGACGTGGAATTTCAATTGCAGAAAGGCTGCACATCTCACCCAGTCTTCGTGGCACCTCTTTCGATAGTGTTGCGGAGCTTCAACATGTATATGGATTATCGATGAGCTCCCGTATCTCATTTTCCAAACAATAGCAACCTAATCTCGCCTTTCAAAAGCCGACGAAATTCAAATTGAGATCTCCAGGGGTTGTAAGGACATGAATGGGTATACGCATCGAGAGGCGAGGTCACCGTGAGTCAAATTGAAGTGAATGCCGGAGACTGAAAGTATGAGGGGCCCGAGAACGAACCGAACCAGGGACCAGCGCTTGGGTATGTATCAAAGCGTACGTGTCTCGGAGCATTCGCAGGAACGGAGAAGAGAAAAAGACACGGGTGTTCTCCTAATTAGCACGCCCATATACGGGTACCTGCTCTGAATGGATAGTACTGGATTCAAGGGCTCGTGCTGTTGAAGTTGTCGTGTGTAGACATGCATTGGAAATAAGCGCACAGCATTTTTTGCGTGCCATCGCATCTCTAAAAGCATCTCATAGTTCGGTGTATTGATGATATCCTGCTAGTAGAAAACAAAGTTTTCAGTCACAGGCGATACCCAAAGTAAAAAATTTACTTACACGGAATCGCGCAATACACCTCCAAGATGAGCCCTGCGAAAAAAGTTGCTACCGCTCGGTCGTCGTGTCACAGTCCAAATGAACGGAAGTAGAATATGCCTCCGCTACTTCCAAGTAATTTACCGAGACGACGGATTTACTTTAATTAGCACGGAAACGCGTGGCTACTTACTTACTTCGTGGTGGCGGCAGTACCATGTCGGTCTTGGTACTGGTTCACAAACCCTGACCAAGAGAATCAACCTCATTGTCAGGGCCGCCGCGGGCTCAGTAAGTCAATAGTCTGGAACCTGAATCCACGCTGTTCGGTGTCAGCCGGAGAGTAATGATAGGCATCATGCATAATTGATGCGTGGCATGGACCTGGTTGCAAAGGATAATGGATTTCCCTCAGGCTGGACCGGGCCACTTTGGAGTGCGCAGTGATCAATGAAAAGTTGGAAATGTTTGTGATCAAATTTTCTACCGTGGCCATCCTGTGGAACTTCAGTGTGCGAATTCATTTCGCAAAATTCCGTAAATATCGTTCACTGAGGAATGATATCGTCGATCAGGATTCAGTGACCAGCTCGTCGTTGTGGACGGCGACCGAAACCCCACGCGCACGTCTCTCTGACTGTCTCAATTTTTCGCCCTTGTATTCTCAAGACCTTATACATTAATAGTCTCCGACGGTTTGGTCCCGCTTACTTGGACTTCCCAGAAGGTCTGCCAGCTCAGCACGCAAAATGACGAGCACTAGTACTTTTTCACCATTATTTACGTCTTCTTTTCCTGGTACTCCTACTGGTGCAATCAATGGTAGTAGTACGAACAGTACTACTAGTGCCGAACCCAGCTTAACTTCGAGTGCTGCCTTGTATCGTGAGTCTAATTGATTGTTATGGTGACATGGCTCTCACACTGCTTTTCCGATGTTTCCCTCACTCCTCTACCATCAACTTTCTACTCGTGTGTTTGGGGTACACCAACTCGTTCCTGTGGTTCCGGAATTTCTTCGCTTGCGTTATTCAACTGCCCGAACCGGTTCGGTTACCTGTGCATGAAATCATATTACATCCCCATAATACCAAAATGATCAATTCGCCTTTCACAGTCTACACCTTTCTTGGTTCGTGTCTCTCGTTTCTTGCTTTTCACTACCATTGACGATTCGCAATGTCTACTTCCACTCAAAATCCTATGGCTTCTACATCTATGTCATATACGGCGTTAATAGCTACACTCGTCCTTCTCCTTGCTGTCTCATCCGCCATTGTTATTCGCAGCCTGATACTTCGACGACGTCACCAACGCATTGTAGAAGAAGCTATTCGAGCAGGGACATGGCTCCCTCACCAACCGTATGATCCCAGAGGGAGTCGCAGACGAAGAGATGTTGGAAAGAAGCCGAAGTTGTGGGAAGCATGGCTCCGCAGTGGTGATGAGGAGGGGGCAGCTGATATCAAATGTGCTTGGGATGACATCATGGTACGCTTCTCTCGTGCAGAGCGTCCCGCAAGTGTTGTCGCTAACTTGATGTCACAGCCCGTCTACGCCGCTCATATTAAGTCTTCTCCAAGTCCACGGTCCTCGAGGCCACAGTCACCGCAAAGTCGATCTGACGCGTCGTCTCGCACGATGCGCTTCCTACGATCTTACCGTACACCATTTTCACCAGCACCGGCAACGTCATCTCCGATTGTTCCTTCTACACCTGTATCTTCATCTCCGTCAACATCGGCACCTTATTCCGTAAGCGTAGCTGTCCTCATTGCAATGCCCACACCAAATCACGCACGGGAGGCGGACGGACCACCTGTCATTGAGCTTGGGGTCGTCGATGTCCCTCTCCGAGACATGAGCCCAAGCGGTGACCAGCCATGACAGGCACCTACGGGTGGTTCTGGGCTATGTATGTATACTTATTGTTTCTAGCGCTCTTATTTAATACAGCATGCTACATCAACACGTATAGATATTATGTACTTTTACCTGCCACCTCATCGCCATGCATTCTGTCGAAGGGCAGACACACCATCACTTACGTAGGCGTTGATCGGTCTGTTCGTGCCTAATATAGCTGTGTTGATCCAATTGGCGCGTTGATGCTTTCTGGGATGGTCGCCGTCTTGTGCTTGCAGTAATCATATGGTGTGGTCGAGAACGGGATAGTTCATTAATCCCAACGACAACGACCATACCTTTCTTGGTGACTGCACTATTTATCTTATCGATGTACTTACATGCTTTGGCCTCGAGGACATGGAGCCATGATGTTGATGGGATGTCAAAGTCAATTGAAACGATCTGCGCCTCGTGTCTGTCCGATAAATTGAATGATGTCATTTCATTTTTGGGAATGAACTGGCTCACAGAGTGTCAGACTCGCCCGCGGTGAGTTCTCCACCAATCAATTTCAAATGTTGCTCAGGAGTACTCAGTCATAACCTATTTATGCTATCATCAAAGGAAACAGGAGACCGTCCGGTCAGCTCTAGATCTGCCCTACTGCTGATATCGAGTTTCGCCTACGGGACCTGACAAGAAGTTACGTAACAGGCTTGCGCTGGAACGACAAACTTGCGATAAACTCAGCATCGCAAGTTTGTCGCTCCAGCGCAAGCCTGACCCCAGGAATACGAGTAATGCTCACTTACGCGTACGTACGGTGTAGACTGTGGCACATGTAGTAAGTGATCGGTTGGATGAGGACGACACACGACGCTTACCTCCGGAAACAGTACTAGCACCCTCGCTTTGTCCTCGCTCGACAGCTTTTGATTGCGACATGCATTCCAATACTACCAGCAAGGGTAATGAAGGACGGGACCGGTCCGGCTTACGCTGACAGTAAATCAACTACTATCTGCACGTCACAGCGCAGTCCCGGTGTTCACACTTACTCATTCCCTGCAAGGAGCCTGTGGCACGCAGTAAGTCATAAAAATACGACATATGTCACTTACCTTTGAAAAGCTACCTGGCAGAACATCGAGATCCTTGTCATCGTGCCCAGCTCCTCCACTACCCTCGCTGGGAAAGCATTGTGTTGCAATCATCACTATCCTATCCCAGCGAAGATAATGAAGGACAGGACTGGGCTTGCGATGACACGGGCGAACAGTGGATCTAAATGCCGACCAGAAGCTGCAGTATTGCGCAGAGATAGCTGCGCATGCTATCCTTCCGTATCACTACGCCCGATACCAATGGCAATGATAGTAATGCCTGACAGGACTGTCATTGCGTAAGAGAGGTGTGAGGTGAGTGGGTTTGCAACTGATGTTTGTCGTGAGATGTTCGTGACCTTATATACCTTTGGCAGGTGTGGACATTGACCACACACGATCCACACCAACTGCGTGAGCATATTGTTTTCTATTCATTGTTTGACTGCAAGCGTTTGTTACACATCAGTGTGAGACATTCACTAACAATGATGTGGCTGAACCACACTGCTGATTGCGCAAAATTCACAGAGGTTTCATATTGACAATAGAGCATCATCCTTGTTGCAGCGATTTCATGATAAGGCTAGTCGAAAATCGCACAATATCTCAATCCTGCAAGACTTTGTCAAGGTGTCGACTTAGTCTCGGTCATCGATAACAATAGATTAGAATTAAATTAAGACAATACTAGAACATTAGATACTGGATATCAAAACGCTAGCTTCAAAGTAAACGGCAAACGCGATGAATGGACTGGCAACATCGAATTGACAATGGTAGATACAGGTCTCGGCGAGTTTGAAGCAAGGGTGTAGAAAGAATAAAATAAGAATTGCGACGCACCATAAAAACAGTCTTCGCACCCACCAAATAGTATGCGCGGCGTGTGCAGAAAAATAGTCAAAATTTGTGTAGACGAGAAAGCCGTCGTGCTAATGACCAGGTTGCTAGCCCAGTGAGCCAGGAGCATGGGGCTGAGTAACACTGAACTTGCATCACCATGAGGAATCAGCATTGTCAATCGTGAAGACATTAGTCTAGTGGTACATGTGTTAGTACAATATTGTCAATTCATATTCAATAGTCGTGCGCCACGAGAGGTGACATACGCACCGCACGTCGTTGCAACTCGGTGACTAATATGAGCGTCAAACGAGTGAACTCCGAGCTTGCCATTTTGAGTCACTTCGCACACCCGGATATCGTGACCAGCGGAACCCTTGTGTTTGTCGGGTTCCACAAGTAAACAAGAGCGGAAGGGAGCAAAATCAAGTCCGGTCCTATCGATATGAAAGTAGCTGTAGAGAATCAGCGCTTCGGAGCCCCCGTATTGTAACGTTCAAGGCCAGGCTGAATATGGCAAATCATCTTGGCTGGGTTTCCGAAATTGTAACTTATAAGTTGCGTCAGCCAATCAAAATCGTTAATCGTTCTCCCACTCCGCACCTGTAGTTCCTAGAACACGATCGCAGGCACACGCAGCAATAAGCGCTTCAAAAGACTAGTGTTCGGATGTCGGAATACCGGCAACACATTCAATGGTGGTTGCAGGTTCTTCAAATGGTCAAGCTTGAAGCTTGATGCTGCAGGTCCGAATCGTGTCACTGTGCTAGTATACTGGCCCCATGATGTAGTGAACCAAATTAGGCTACGTTCGACCTGGTGCTCAATAACAATTAGGGTTCATAATAATGGAACTTGGATGAAACACTTGTTATTTACTCACAAGGTGAGCACAATGACAGGGTGCCTATGCCATCTCCCGGTGGCAGGTGCCCCGCAGTCGCACTTCAGACAACAATGTGGCTGCGCCATCTTTCAAACTTACCTTGATGCAAGCAGCAACTTGACTCAACTGTGCCAAGAATTTTGTGGGGCTCAGCAAGAGACACACGGCCATGTGTTTATGATATGATTGGGGGGCTGATCGATCTGATCAATGTAAAGTGATAGTATCAATGTAACCAATTCATGGCATGCTGATTTTTAGTGTCGCGTTGCTTTGAGTTCTGGACTGCGTGCGCAGGTCGAATATCACATGCTGTATTCTTCGATGGAACAACACCACGAGGCATGAAAGAAACACCGTGAGAACGGGACGGATATTTCGGCACGTTTGGACCACGGTCGCGACACCCAAGTTCCTTGTGCGAATAAATCCTCTGGACGTCTACATCATTGAAGTTCACGTGCGTCTTCTGCGAGATACGCCTCATATCTGGTGATTCCCTTTTCACTCTGTCTCTTTCATCATCGACTCGACAGTCACTCTGCACCTCGTTCCATTGACATCACCTTTACCTCGAGCACAACACTTCTCTCGTCGAAGTCCTACATCCAGATGCTCACCGCAATGGTCCGCTCCTGTAACCTATGCAATTTTTCAGCCTCAAGCCACACTAATGTCAATAGCGATGTCCTTGGTCAAAGTATGATCCCGTCACCTTCAAGACTTCTCTACACCATGGACCTGCCAGCCTATCCATGCAGTGCCACCTATAATGGATATTCCTCTTCCGCAGGGTTCAGTTTGTTATCTCTCGGCGGTGAGTGAATCCGGTAGCGGTCACAGCTTCCTCAACACTTCGCTCGTCAATCATCAATCACCGAACGAGAAATTCTCGCCTTATTCTTTCTTATTCTTCGCTGCCGGCAATATCATCCTTCCCCCATGGCACTGTCAGCTCAATTGGACCAGTCGTATGTAATCATTCGTCTTTTCTTTAAAATTTGCGCGCCGTTTCCAGCGAAATAGACATTTTTTGCCTCTGTCATTACCTCACAACAAATATACTCAATTCCACATTTTGCCTTTGCGTGCTAATTGAGTCGTACGATACAAGTCCAGGAGCAGTAATCACTCTGAGACTCGCATGTCCCTTTCAATGTTGGCAGACCACTTTCGCCGCGAACTGTCATGCCATTCTCTACTTTAGCACAGATTCTTCTGCTAGTCCTTGTCGGTGATCTCCATTCCCAGCGCTTGTGGGATCATACCAGCGTCTATCGTACCGAACATCCATCGACAATATTGAAATACACTTGCAGCGTGACCTGAACCCTAGGCCTCATCTCCCACTCAGCCGAACTTTATCTGCAGTCCCCATATCATTACCCCCATCTTCCCTTCCCATTCATTCCGTCCATCACTCTACCCATCATCGATCCTCGTCATTTTGCTCCATCGCAACATCATGCCTGGCAGCTCAGAAAGCCGATATATCAGACTTGAAGGCGAATCTCTCCTTGTTATCTTGGTATCTGTTTCATGATCCTCACACTCTATCTACAGTCATCAGCGGAAAGAATCTTGGAGTCCCGTCCGAGCGCATTCCCGCTGGCATTTACGTGTCCATCAATGTCGACTCGGGGAAACGCTGGAAATCGGCCATCAGTGTCCTATCATCTGATGAATCTGTAGCGTGGGGGGATACTGTAACTCTGTAAAGTCCATAAAGATCTTCTGACGTGATGCGAGAACTGATCATTGGTTGATAGATCATCAAATATCTCGTCTGCGTTGTCAATAGAGATCAAGGCTTCCTATGAGTTGGGTCGAGCGCTAGGCGGTGGAGAGGTCATCGGGAAACTTCAAATGTCGTGGGATGAGGTACTCGATCATGGAGATCACCCATTTGGTGAGTAATTCGCTTCTCATTCATGCACATACACTGACATCTCGTAGATCTATCGTTCCGAGCCGTGCGCGGTGTCCAACCTTCCATCACACTGAAGGTTGCTGTTGTACATGCTTTGGACGATCAACACGGCGCACTGTTTGATGTGAGCAACCCCGAACTCTGTCCTGTTAGTTTTGCTGACGGAACGCCAACTATAGCCCCTCGTAGACTGCGAAATTGCTCGAGACACAGATGCTGGCCACGTACGAGTTGCCAGATACGTGAGACGCGAGAGGGTCTCTTACTTGAACGATGCTATGGAGCATTTTCAGTCGGTTCTGGACCGATGTCCGATCAGCCATCCAGACCATGCAACGGCTCTCACCAACCTCGCGTTGGCCCGCCTTGAAGGCTACATGCGAAATGATGTTGAAGACATCGATGCCACCACTTCCCTGTTCCGCGACGCCCTTGCATTGCGTCCGCAGCCCCATCCCGATCATCCCTTATCCCTATATAATCTCACCGAAGCGCTGACTTGGCGCCACTCCAGGAAAAGTACTGATGTCGACATCTGCGAAGCCGCCCAACTCTATCATGAGCTACTGCCTCTCTGTCCGGAGGGCACGTACCTTCGTAGCATCGTGGCAGGGGAAAATGGTGTTGATTATGTGATCAACGAATGCAACGGTCTTCCAACAGACGCATCCGATAAAGGCATCCACCTTCGAAGAGTCGTCCTCGAGCTCTGTCCTCTGGGCCATCGACTTCGTCCCAGAACCCTCGACAAGCTCGCAGGAGCAGTTGAAGCACGGTTTGATCAGCATGGGAGCATCGATGATCTTGACACGAGCATACAGCTTGGTCGTGAAGCCGTGTCTCTGTGTCCCGAGGGACATGCTGGCCGTGATACCTACCTGAACAACTTGGCCCTTTCACTCGAGTCTCGCTTTGAGCACCAAGGCAATACTAATGATCTCGATGAGGCCATCTTTTTGCATGAAGAAGCGCTGCACCTGCGCCCTGTTGGGCACGAATTTCGTGATTACTTATTAGGCAACCTAGGGGACGCCCTCGACCACCGTTTCAACGAACGCAGCGACATTGAAGACATGACCCGAGCTATCAGCCTCATTCGCGAGGCCCTGACGTTGTGCCCACCTGGGCATCCAGGTCGTGACACCACACTTCACGAGCTTGCCCATGCGCTCACCACCAGATATGACAAATCGCAGGTCAGCGAGGATCTCAACGAGGCAATTGATCTGTATCGAGAATCCCTTCGGCTTGACAATCAAGAGCGCCATGTTACTCTTTTCAGTTTGAGCTCAGTGCTCTGCTCTCGTTTCACGCAAGCTCAGCAGAACGAAGATGTTGAGGAGGCCATTGCTCTTTGTCAAGAATCATTGGTGGCTCTGTCTTCACTGCACCCGGACAGGTACTTCAGCTATATGTGGCTGCAGGAGGCCTATTTGTCTCGTTACCGGATTCTACACGACCCTGCTGATTTGTCTCTTGCAGTGGAGCATTTCAGACTGGCGTCAAGGCACCCTACTCAAGGATTTCCGGCACGCATCGTGGAGGCTATTGACTGGGCTCGCCAAGCAGAAGTCTATCAACATGAATCTGCCCTAGAAGCATACCAAGTGTGCTTTGAGCTTTTCGACAGCCATGTGATGACACGATCGTCGATCATCTCACGGCGTGAAGCTGCAACCGCTGTTCGTGGTGCGCAATCACTTCCTGTAGATGCAGCCTCGTGCGCCATACGTCGTGACAATCTGCGACGCGCAGTTGAACTTGTAGAGCAGGGTCGTGGCCAGCAGTGGTCGCTGGTCTCTCGACTCAGGACTCCAGTTGAAGATCTCGAGTCAGCAAATCCGAAACTGGCGCGTAAATATGTGGAGCTGAGCAAACTCGTTTCCAATGCTGCACAGAGTTCTGCAACCATCACCGATAGAGCTGCTGCTGATCAGGCAACAATAGAGTACAGGGGGCTCACAAGGCAATGGGAAGCAGCGGTAGCTGAGATACGTGATGTCCCGACGTTCTCGCGGTTCCTGCTCCCACCTTTGTACGCAGACCTGCAAGCAGCAGCGCGCCAAGGTCCGGTCATCATTCTCATTGCGAGTGAAGACTCGTGCAGCGCCATCATCGTTCCAACTTCAGGAGACCCCCATCATGTTCCCTTGCCATCTGTCACTCTCGCAGATCTGACCAATCTCAAGGACCGCGTCACCAGGTCAATACGACACGCATCTACCCTGGGCCCAAAAGTGCCGCGAAACGATCTAATAGTCCTCTTGCGGGCAGTATGGGACGAGATAATGCTACCCATCGTCAACGTCCTCCGGCATGATCTGAAACTAAAATACTGTCGAATCTGGCTGTGTCCAACTGCAGCTTTCACGTCTATTCCTCTCCACGCAGCTCACCCGTTTCGAACCAACCCAGATGGCTCTAGGGAGCAATGTCTGGAGGATCTCTACATATGCTCTTACACCCCGACACTTTCGGCTTTGGTTAGGTCTAGACAGATGGTGAAGAAGCGCATCACTCCATCCTTCGTGACAATCGGACAGGGTCAACCGGGTGCAGGGAAAGGCAAGGCGCTCTTGGCTGTCGACAGCGAGCTCGAGCTTGTCCATAAGCTCGTCCCTGCAACGGCCAGACATACTAGTATTTCTGGCGACGCAGCTACACGAGCAGGTGCGCTCGCAGCTTTGCAAGAGAACACCTGGGTGCACCTAGCTTGTCATGGCAAGCAGGACCCTAAGCAGCCTTACAATTCACATTTCGTCATGAGAGACGAAGATCTGACGCTGCTCGATATCATGGAGATAGATATTCCGCACGCCGAGTTCGCGTTTCTATCGGCGTGTCATACCGCCGTCGGGGATGAGGAGACTCCCGACGAAGTGATTCACCTCGCAGCTGGTCTTCAGTTTTCAGGGTTCAAGAGTGTCATTGGGACGCTGTGGCAGGTCGATGACTCTGTCGCAAAACACGTCGTCAAAGCCTTCTATGAGAATATGTTCAAAGATTTGAAGGATGGAGGTGTGATGGACTGTACGAAGGCGGCCTGGGCACTGAACCGTGCGACACACGCTGTGAAGACGACAGTGCCGCTGGAGCAGAGGATGGTTTTCATTCATATTGGTGTGTAGTTCTACATCGTATTGCTGTCATCTGGTACATTTTCACAAGTTGTTCATCTGCGATCTTCTTTCTTCCTGTTGTAAAAAATGAGCCCGATATATTCTTGCATTCTAGCTATGTAACCTATCTCGTTTTCGTATACTATGTTATGTTGTTGTCGACTAGAATGTTCACCAGAGTTTCTTGTGTACTCGACTGGTTTGCAGCCTTGCCTTCTGCTTGAGTACCTGGATAGTGGGATTTGGGCCAGTCAAGCCTACCAGTCATACTAGATCCTTCAAGCGCTTGTTCTGCACCACGGAAGATCGATTAATCACAATCAATGTCGACGTCTTATAAACAGGGTCTGCTCATAGAGGACTAGTAATATCATTCAGAGGGAGCTCCGACGCAGGTGGGGTGCTCTTCCCAGACATAATCAAATCTTCAGTGAGAGAATGAGAGTCAGAAAACAGAAAACAGCAAACAGGCGTTATTATAACAGTGCCAGACATGTCCGACAATATCGCACACGCTCGTAAGTCGAGTAGATACTTGGAAGCAGTGTACATCTGCCAAGGATAGTTTCTCCGCACCTGTAGTTCTTTTAGAACACGATCGCAAGCACGCGCAGCAATACTCGGCGCTCGGCGCTTCAACATCAGGAAATCGACCTGAATCTGTTATGACTAGATGCATGTGACCGACAAAAAACATTATTATACATCTAGTTTTGGATTTATATATCTTTCTCGTGGTATCACATATATACAACATAAGATATGATTTTACAAGGAGGACATCAGCAAACTACTATGTTCTGTGCAGTTCTGTACAGAACTGCACAGTGCCCCAGTGCCACAGCTTGGTCCCGACTTTACAGACCTGGACAGCAGCCTCTCGTTCTGTGGAGTTCTGTACAGAACTCCACAGTGTACCCTGCTGGACCCAGCAATCACCTATGATCTCAAAATACTAAAATAAATCTTCTGTGGGTTTCCGGTCTCACTGGGAACAGACGAAATTCCAATTCATGAATGGGATATATTGATTAGATAACAAAAAATAGTGCAGTACATCCAAAAATACAATCAGTAGAAAAACTGCAAGCGAGCTACAAGCGGGAGAAATAAGTGACCTCAATCAAGCATGATCTTGATATCAACGTTGTGGGGCGCTTCGTCGCCATCGACTTTGCAACATGCAGCCCTAAATGAATACAGTTAGCATGCTAAACTTGTTGGACGAGAGTATATCCTTGCCATCCAGCCTCAGCCCACAATTGGAGCTGCTCGACCAGCTTGGGACCATGGTAAGGGTCTTTCATGATATCTTGAAGTGACTTCAGCGCAGATTTGTAGGTTGGGCCATATTCCTTGGCGGTGAATTTCGGGAATGATTGTCCGCTGCCATTTTTGATGAGGCCATCGAGAACACAAACGAACTATGAAAAAAGTCTGTCACTGAATGTAAAGATAAAATTGAGAAAATACTGCAGCACAGACTAAAGCCAAGCATGACAATGGCAACTGCTTGCTGAAAATATCTGGATGTCTTCAAACAATTCTATATGGGCCAGTGTACATGAACGTGATGATGGCATCACGAAGCGCAGGGTTGGCAAAGTTTTGCGTTTTTCCCTGCAGTGCCTTGTTATTAAGATGTTCATGAGATTGTACCTCAACAGACCTGTTCATCCACACCATCGTGTAGAAACTTCGAGCCCGCCTTTAACCCGGCAGCTGCACCTTCTACCCACGAAGCACGTTCTTGAGGTGGGATGTTCGACGGGGGCATGAGACCAGGTATCGTTGAGGCAATCACAATGACATTCTTCTTGAGCTCAGAGCGCCATGTCGAGAGATCTTCATATAACTGGATGCCAGGAACTATGAGGAAATAACGAAAAAAGCCAATGACAATACACTTATGAGCTTCGCCATATCGGGCTTGTGACCAGGCCAATAACCTGGTAATTGCGTCAGATACACGTGCCCTGGAGAATATCAAAGCTTACCAGGTTCAAATTGTTTACCAGCTTCATCCCACTGAACAAGAACAGCTAGAAGGGCCTCAGCGATAGAACCCGGTGAGTCCTTAACAAGAGCTGGGAACGGGTTCTCTAGTGCATGTTGTGCATGACACACTCCTTTGGTGTCCTCGAGGAAATTCTTCCAGCGGGCTGGGTAGAACGACAGCTGTGTGGGTTTCAGCCCATGTCTGCCTTTAGCTGGTTGCTGCTTGTCATCCGGATCCTCATCGTTCGTTGGATCCTTTTTCCTGGCCACATGGCGTAAGAGCTCTAGGGAAGCAGGGTCGGGAAGACGAGGTCGCCCATTTGTCTTGTGATGCTGACCTAAGACGTCGTCAGCTACATCTTCAGGCTGGGAATGAGTTAGTTGTTGAGCGCTTGGGGATGTACTACTGGACGGATGTTGTACCTGAGAGCCGTCAGATTCCTGAATACCTTGAGAGATGTCGACAGACTGATGCTGCACCTGAGAACCGAGCTCAGAGACTTCAGGGACACATTGAGCACCCTCCGGGGCACTCTCATGACTCGATGGATTGTCGAAAGCTAATGCTTGCTTGGCATTCATGTCATCATCGTCGTGGGAGTATTGAAATTCTAAGTCGGGAGCAAGAATGGAGGTAGCATGGACCGGGGAAGGTTCTGGTTCCTGAGAGAAACCTGCAAACCGATCAGGGTGATCACTGTGATCATCACATGTGAAGATGACATTTACCTGGGTGTGCACTATGGTGCCCGCCAACCTCAGCCCAACCAAACTCCCTTTCACCAGCATTATCAATATCAGCAGGATCATCACTATCTTCGCCACTACTTTCATCAGAGCTTGAAGTATC
>MU172393.1:0-42745 GCA_016695485.1 Suillus hirtellus | reverse complement strand
CGGATGGAAGGATCATAGCCTAAATGAAAGGCAATGCGCCCAATGACAAAGGAACGTAATGGTAGAGGTACAGAGCCCACAGGTTTGTGCTGCAGTACCTGGGCGATTGCGAAATAATTCGTGATTGGATGCAAATGATCATGTTGAATTGTTGATAAGAACTCAACAGGTACATTGTTGTCCACCTCAATGTCATCAGCATCCTCGTCATCCATATGACTCCTTGCTGCATCAGCTAATGCCTTGATATTCTGTTTCTCATCTAGAAGGATGGTGGCGAGCTCAAACTGAAGACATTTATCAAGTCGGTCGAGATGTCGACATATTTGAGGATCGTAGTTGTTGTTATTACTTGATCTTGCCGGGACCTTGATCTTGGTGATATGTGCGTGCTCGGTAGCATCAGCAGACCACTGAGCCATGACTCCAGAGTTCCTAATGCTAGGTACAACACTCTGCATAAGCTCCAGTTTCGGTATGTACCAATTGTCGATCACTTTGTTGGCCTTGCCACGATGAACCCCGGCATCAATGATTGCATCTTTGCTGGTGTGAAACTCATTCAACACTGCTGAGATGCGCACTAAGTCATTCTCGTCGATGGATTGTGACTGTACGAGATAGCAGAAATCTATGAGGGCGCGTATGGCAACAAGAACTCCACGGGGTGCTGCATCTGCACTAACTGCGACAATAGAACGTTGGATGTCTCACTGACAGTGACCAGTCACCTGTTTTAGTTTTGAGATCCCTTCTGCGAAACGCTGAAAGCCGGTGACAGGTTGCAAAACAGAAAAACGGAAATCAATCTCTGACTCCCCTACAGCAAAGATTAGCCATTTTGCATCATGATCCCAAAATTCCTTATGAAGGACATGGAGTGTCTCAGGTGTGAAGAAGTGAGAGGGATCTGTAAGCACCCAGTCCCGCCAAAATGGCTCAAAGACACCGTTCAAGCGAAATTTTTGTGCTTTACGAAAGAAGGCCTGTAGATCTGATGGATTGGCTCGTGTGCGAACAACAGATATTTGTGCAAGAGTGGTTGATGCCGTGCGAGGTTCATGGCAAAAGGAATCTCCAAATTGTTTGTACATGGCCATGGTGACCAGAGAGGTCTTTCCACCAACACAGGCTAACATCATGGCTTTGGGAGTATCGATGATATAACTTGCAAGTGGAGTGAAACAATAGCAGCTCTGTCTGACAGGATCCGAGAGCATTGTGCCATGTAGAGCAGCCTCCTTAAGCAGTTTTAAGACAATATCTAGGCATTGATGAATGAGGCGATCCGCCAATACACCACACAGGCGCTTATTCTTATGAAGGAACTTCGGAACTGGCACCAGGGCAGTGAGCATGAAAGAGTTGGTTGATGATTTAAGTCGGGTGTTCATGCGGATATTTGCAAGGCTGACAAGGAGTGGGTGTGCAACACGATCACCCGTCAGAACTGAGATATTTGTCTTGTCTGAAGATAGTATTGTCCCAAGCAATGTAGCACCTTGGGGGAGCAGTGACTATTTGAAATCAGTAAAAGATATACTATGTGAAGATGCCATACCTGCATGTTCCATGCATCATCGCCTGTCATCCATTCGGTATACACACAACAGAGCTTTTGCACTGTAGAATAAACCTTGCGAGGCGTGAAGTCCAATTGATCATGGAAGAGAGGATGGTTGAGAATGGCAGATATACACTCGAGTGGATCATGCCAGTACAGAATAATGGGTGATTTCGTTGGATGCGATGTATCAAGAACTTGTGACATCCAACATGGGCCGCTAGGTAACATTTCTGCTCGTCCTCGCAGCTCTTTGGCAGAGTGGAACGACAAAGGAAGGTCCCTAATCTGAATGTTGGTTAGTCGATGAGATCGAAAGTTGCTGACTCGGATACCTCACCATCTCGAGCGATAAGAAGGAATCTATCTTCCCCATACTCAAACCAGAATGCAGTAACCATGATGCAATCTCCCAGTCTTGCTTACAGCTAAATGGATAGTACAAGTTTGTTTTGTGGTAGACACTATTTTTGTCGGTGTTGAACAGGCTCAGGAACGTATAGCCCATGCTGTACGTCTTTGCAGCGCCTGGGAAGTAGTCGGTGACCTCAGCAGGCATTTCTTCTTCAACAGGAATCTCATCCCAACCACTGTTGTAAGTGTCTCCAAAATGGACATCATCTTCCTCTTCATTTGACTCCATAGGGTCATCTTTCAAGGGCCTGGGTGGTAAGTGAGATCTCAGCCGAATCAACTCATCCAACCAACTATTGCATCCAGAACGAGGTTGGCTCATATGACAGGCAACAGCGGTGTTGGTCTTGAATCCATCTTTGCCACAGGATGGACACTGGAGAGACATGAGTTGCAGAAGAAAGGTATGCAGCCAGCAGATGTTAGTATGCCGCATCAATAATTTTCATTGGCTGGGATCAGAACCCAGATTACATAAGTGACATGCGTGGATCTCGTTCTTTGTTTATTGTTTATGTATTGCTTTTCCTCTGTACCAGTGTGTGCTTATCAACGCTTTGGATCAGTCAGTTATTGGTGAGTGATATCACAACAAAATTTAAGCTTTCATGCCTCCCTATGTCTGCTCATTCCCCAGTCCTATCTGAGCTGTTTCCCTTGGCTACTCCTGCCTTGCTAGTTCCTTTTATTTCCCGTTGCTATATTCCACCAAAGGTCCGGTCAATTCCTACCCAAAGATGTCTCTGTTGCTGAAAACCTCTTAGTTGTGCGTGTCTAGTGGGATGGAGTTGGTAAACAATTTGAACCTGAAAGCTTTTGTCTCCAGGGCATGTGTATCTGATGCACTCAATCTCGACTTGAGCAGGCGCTGGAATTCAGCCACCGGAGTCTTATACCGTCAATGATCGTGTTCAGTTTCATGGTCAAGGGACTAGGACTACTTTGAGCACTGGCTGGACATGCACGTCGACGATCTCATATTGTGCCAGATGAGACATAATTTTCGACCATGCTGCACTGCTGATACCCACAGAGCTCTGCTTCCCATTCGCCAGCACATTCAGTGAGAAGGATATCTGGCTCTTGTCAATCCCAGTGAGGTCACCCTTTCGATGAGTTGACATGCTACTTGTATTTTACATCACACTCACAGGTCCATTTCCTTCGGCTATTGTACACTATCCATTGCATTGACTCAATCCCAGCCCCTTAGACTCTCCAGTTCTCTTTCATTTGTGTTGTCTGATTTAAATTTGCGTAAGTCCGTTTGTTATTCACAGTCTCGACTCACCTCGAAACACGCTCACACTAACGTGCCCCCCTGAGCCCCAGCAAGTACTCGAGCTCCACCATCTCCATCTCAAACACGCGTCTCTCCCTCGCGATCCAGAGTACAAGCATCGCATGCGCCTCCTCAGACCAGAATGGTGGTGGTGGGTGTGGTATCAACGGTAGGTCGGGGTGGTATAGCTGTTGGTGGACGCGCATTTGCGTGACCGCCCACTTGGCATATAGTAAGTCCTTTGAGGTAAGATGTCAGTCACGGCTCGAAAACATGGAAGACACTAACCAGTTGCCTTTCTGACATCGTAAATCTCACTTCTCTAGGTCTCTGTGCGTGTTGCAGGGCAGGGATCTCCATATTGAAGGGTAAGCAATTGATATGAGAACAACTGATACACAACGTACCTCGCGATCGTGGCCCTCATCAGCTCCTCTGTTAATGTTTGGATTTGCATAGTGATTCATTTTGTACTTGTACTTGTAGATGTAGTTCAATGTAATTGAGTACTTGAAATAAACAAATTTGCTTACGTTCGCCTCAAATGATCAAGCTCAAGTCGGACAATTGATGATTCTGGCATTTTCCAGATTCGCTTTTTTCAAATAACTCATTGTATATGAAGTACATATGTCGAACTCGCCTGTCAGTCTCAATATTCACAGCAACATTCCAGCATCTACGTCAAATAAAACACTCCATTGGTGTTCTCTATGCTGTGCTCAGCAGCATCCATCTCACACTTGCCAAACAGTCAATCCCAGTGGTGGTCACACCGCTAGTCTCTCTCACTTGTATGATATCGCTGACACTATTGGTTCCATGGTACGTAGTAGGACTATATTAATATTACTGACTAATAACATGTATTTAATTTCATAGAAGATCGATGATATGGAGGATCTCGAAGCAAACCTAGTTATGGAACTCGCCAGGGCTAGACGAGAGAAACTCCGTGCTGAAAAGTCACTTGCCGATTGTGTGGTCCATGAACTCGAACTCATGGCGAGTTTATCGAAGTTCAAGTCGAGTCTTTCTGAGCAGAAACTTGACTGAGCAGATGTAGGATTGGGATATATGCAGATCACGTTCAAAACACATGGTCTATCTCACCGCGCGCACCATCTCCATGGTAAGTCTACGAACATGTTGAGTTTCACGGTGCAATACTAACTTACATTTACAGGCTCTGTCATCGAGGTAGGAGACCATGATGGCCATGAAATCACTATTCAGTTAGATTGATCTAATGGTCGCGGAATTTTTGTAGTACCTTTTAAAATTTAACAATACTAGCATTTTGTGAAATTGTACTGTGTATTAAATTCAAGTTTGTTTGTTACACTACTTGCTAAATTGTGAAGCAGTTCCTAGTACAACTATGTGTCTGTACTACATGTATATCTATGTCTTAGTATCTTCTGTGAGCTATTGTGCAAAGTAAGTATGTGTCTGGCACAGACACATACTTACTTCGCACAATAGCTCACAGAAGATTATCCATTGTGGCATCTGTCTGTACTGTGAGCCACTGTGCAAAGTATGTGTCTGTGCATGTGTGTTCATTGTGGCGTCTGTCCACGCTGTGAGCTCTGTGTGGAACTGTGTAAAATAACATTGTCTGTGGGAAGAATTTGTAGTTTGCTGATGGATATCATTTTGATATGTGTATTATAGGCCAACAGCAGTGTGATAATAGAGCCTTCCAACCATTATAATTGGCTAGCCTCAAAACAAATCATGATATCTTAAGCTTTAGAAATATATGATATTATCATATGTCCGACAGAAGATATGATTTTGCAAGGGAGATATAATTTTGATGTGTCTATTATAGATTGACAGCTGTGTTACAACAGAACCTTCCAACCATTATAATCGGCTGACCTCCAAATGCATCATTATATCTTAAGCTTTAGAATTATCACATATCCAACAGAAGATATGATTTTGCAAGGGAGATATAATTTTGATATGTGTATTATAGGCTGACAGCAGTGTGTCAACAAAACCTTCCAATCATTATAATTGGCTAGCCTCAAAACAAATCATGATATCTTGAGCTTTAGAAATATATGATATTATCACATGTCCGACAGAAGATATAATTTCACAAGGGAGATATAATTTTGATTTATGTATTATAGGCTGACAACAGTGTGACAACAGAACCTTCCAACTGTTATAATTGGCTGGCCTGAAAACTCATTATTATACGTTCAGCTTTGATATTATCATGCTGTCACATACATATGAAAGAAGATATGACCATGCGAAGGAGATATAATATTGACATGTATTTTAGATGGGACAACCAGACCCTTCAGTCACTTTGGACGTAGAAGTGGTGCCCCGGATGTGCCAAAAGGCTGTAGAATGTGTCCCAGCCAGTACCAGCCTGTCCAGGTAGATATGTGGCTGGCCGGTGTGTAGAGGTAGGCACAGCCAGTGTACCTTGAACCCACAAGGTATGTAGCCTGTGTGACCACTCAGGCAGTGTGTAGAGCTAGGACTGGCCGATGTTTCCATATACAAGTGCTTGGCCAGCACTGCTCATACGACCACATATAAGGGTGCTGGCCGGCCATGTAGGGCAGGACACAGCCTCTGGCCAGCACTCTTATGGACAGTCATATAGGAGTCTCGGCCAAGCACATAGGGCAGGCACTGGCCAGCTTCACCAGGACCCAGCCTCTGGCCAGCCCTGCTCATACACCTATGTATAGGAGTACTGGCCAACTGTGGTAGGGCAGGGGCCAGCTCAGTGAGGACACATCCTAAATGATTTCTTCTGATTGACAGGCTGAGACTCATGACTGAATAACAATAACATTGTTAGTTTACACTGAGGAGAGTGTATAAATACTCACATCTTGACACTTAAAGTCTGATCGGCATTTTTCTTGTGACTGACCAACATCACGAGTTGGCAACCCATAGTACGACAAATCTGTTCTGTAAAATCATCGAGAACTTTTTTGAGGTTTTTCTTTTGATACCTGCCAATATAGTTAGAGTAGAAATTGAACAAAAAATGACAATTTACATCGCCTGTGATTCTGCTGGGGTGCCATCCCTATTCCACTCGTCCCTTGCCTCCTCAACCTCCTTCCGATGTGCAGAGGTCATGCTGTTGGACCATTCCCTCACATGTCCAGTCCTATACTTAATAGAATGTTGTACACCTTTCTTCTGTTGCTGCTCCTTATCGTAGTCGTCCATCTCCTGCTTAAAGAGTTTCTGTGCAACATCCCAAGTGTTAAGCTCCTTCTTGTAGAACCCTGCGTCCTTAGGACGAGCCACCAACTCTCTGTCCTTAGGGGACATGCCAAGTTCTTCCTCCAGCTCTGAGTCATCTCCCAAGATCTGTTGCTCATCACGCTGATCATCAGCATCCATTAAGAACTGGAGGTAGTACCTCCAGATAGCCTATATATCAAGTATGTCAGCACCATTGTATACTCAGAATGAACAGTACCTTTTTCAATCCCTTTGGTAAATCCTTGGGATCCTCTCTTGTGCAATGAATTGCAACAATTTCATTGCAGATCTGTCTCAGCAAATTGTGACGGGAATTCTTTCCATTTACAAACTGATCTTTGTGGAGAGTCAGTACTCCCTCCCAAGAAGCATACCATTCAGCCATTGATGACACGTTGTATAAGTCAGGAGCTTTCAGCAAGGGTGGGTATGCGTTGCGTAACCTTAGACCAGGCCAAAAAGTTGAAATTTTGAAGGAGACACGATCACGTGCATGCAAACCAAGACGCATCGTTACCAAATCAACCGTGTGACAAAGTGATAACTCAATTCAAATTATGTACATACACTGTCAAGTAAATACCCAAATCACCTGTGCGCCTTCTTGGCAGTCCCAGTAGGCACCCCCTCATTCATGTGCTTGCCTTGGGTAGACACAGCTGAAGACTGAAGTACAAAATGAGTAGAAGGCGACTGGAACCAAGCACAGTTCTTGGTCTTTGCGCTGTTGACAATTGACCCAGGAGGCTTGGTGATGGACAACTTGTAGGGAGGCAACTTTTGCATGCTACCACAGTTGGTGTACTTGCATGTGTAGATGTACTGGCAAACAGAGACACGGTCTGGGGCATCCTTGTCGCGACTCTTATCAGCAACCATCACAGCGACCCTCTCAGCCCAGCTCTTGGTAGAGCTGCATTGGGGGCACTGTGCAGGAATATCCAGGCCCCAAGGTGAAGTCTGAGTGTGAGCGTGTGCAAATGTAGTCAGTTCCAGTTTGCAGCAACCTTCAATGTTGACTTGAGTCATCAGGATGATGCTGGTGTGCTGACCGAGGCAACCTGACATACTAAGGAGAGTGGGAAACACGCTGCGGATGCTGAGTTGCCCAATCACGACAAGTTCCATCATGGCGACCAAAAAATTCGTGGCAACAAGAGGTTGAAAGTGAGGTGTGGGAAAGATGATTGCGCCTGCGAAGTCAAATTGAAGAACGGCCTCCTTGAGCTGAGTGTAGGGTGTCTTGTGTGCCACCACAGAGCCGCAGACCAGGAAGACAATGTGGGAGAACTTGAGGATCCTAGCATAGGGCTTTAACACTGTAGAGAGAACCTAGGATACATTAATTCATAATGTTAAAACGTCCAAAATTTTAAACTTACATGCTGAACTTCCATCACAACATACTCTCCCTCACCTTGACCCTCCTTCCCTGCAAAGAGCCACCCACTGTCTTCTTCTGAATGGTTGGAGAGAAACACAAAGACGCAACCAGTGGAACCAAGGTGACTGGTGAGCTCAGAAACCGTTCGAACCTGGTCGCGGGTGTAGTTGTCGATCTGCTGATATGAAGCAATGTCAAACAAGATCTCGATGTACAGAAACCTGCCGCTGGGGTAGAACTTGTCGAGGTAATGGGAGAGGAGTGGAACAGGTGTCAGGATTCTGTCCTTGCCACCAAGGATAAAATGGATGATGGCAAGGGGTGTGGCTGCCAAGATGGAGCTAGACGCTAGCTCATACTTGCCCTTGAGCTGCAGGAAGCCTGGGAGTACAGGCGTTCCTCCTTGCTCTGGCAAAACATTATGATAGAAGCCCTGAACAGTCAATCAATTTAAAATTTGAATAATAAAGAAAGACTCACAAAATATGGCATGGGCTCCTTGATCGTCCACAACGAGTGACAAGAAAGACATAAAAATATTACATCCGTATGTCGGATGTCATCAATATGGGCCTTGGGCACCTCAATGCATTTGCTGCACATGACGCAGGGGCACGCGTTGCATTCAAAAAGTATAACATCACCTTCCGTGCCATCGCGACAAATCAAACACCACTGACCTGCAGTCAGTCAATGAAACACTTGAAGTAGGCAAAAAAACTTACTATACTGTGATCTTCAGTTGTCCTAGTGTCTTCCGGCTCCAAGGATGATGTGGACGATTCGGCGTGTGACGCAGCGGGCACCAGAGGAGAGCCGACAGGTGCCAAAAGTTTCTTGGCAGAACTGCCACAGGACTTCTTTGCCATGTTCTTCTTTCTAGGTGGCATAAAGACAACTGCAGTGCAAAGGACTTTGAGAATTTTCAAATCAACCAGTCATGTGATCGTGTCCATGGTTGTGCCGGCATTTTCCGTGCCAAACAATGCAGTACAAAGGACTTTGTGAATTTTCAAACCAACCAGTCATGTGATTGTGTCACACCGGCATTTTCCACGACAAACAACATCAAATATGTTGTAACATATAGCCAGGCGCAACAATTTCACATGGTTCAATTTCAAACCACATCTCTTCCATCCGCTCACCTTGTTAGCCACCTACACAGACTGCAGCTGTGTAAGTGGCTCACAACTCACTGAGCGCTCATTCTCTACCGCACGGTATGTGTCTCTTAATTCCAATTCTATTTCTAATTTGGATGCATAGGTTGATCTTCTTTGGTTCATCCGGTGAAAGGATACCTAAGGTATGCCTCTTTTCAACCATCTCTTCACTGAACACCTTCTTTCTAGCCAATTTCTATTCACTGAGGAGGCTATTGGTGCGCCTGCAGATCCAAGGTCTGTTTTTGTTCAACCGTCTCTTCACTAAACACCTTCTTTCTAGTCAATTTATATTCACTGGGGAGGCTATTGGGGCGCCTCCACATATAAGGTCTGTCTTTTTTTTCAACAATCTCTTCACTAAACACCTTCTTTCTAGTCAATCCATATATACTGGGGAGATCTATGTGTGCATTGGTGCACTTCTCCCTTCTTTTATCATTGAGTACTGGGGGCTTGGCTTGGGGAGGAGATCTATGTGCGCATTGGCGCACTTCTCCTCCCTTTGTTTACCATTGAGTACTGGGGGCTTGGCTTGGGGAGGAGATCTATGTGCGCATTGGCACACTTCTCCTCCCTTTGTTTACCATTGAGTACTGGGGGCTTGGCTTGGGGAGGAGATCTATGTGCGCATGGTGCACTTCTCCTCCCTTTGTTTACCATTGAGTACTGGGGGCTTGGCTTGGGGAGGATTTAGTGTCCACATTGGTGCGCCCCTCCTTCAACCATCATTGCACTTGGGAGGTTTAAGTGTCCACATTGGTGCACCTCCTCTCATCATTATTGTATTGTATTTTCTCCGGAAGGATGACACCTGCTCCACCATAAGGTACTTCCCATCGCTCTCTCTTCTCAAAACAATGACCACAGCTTACAGATATGTTTCTTTTGGCTTGCTCTGATACTCAAAGGTAACCTGTTTGATATTCTCTTTGCAAATACTGATTGCGCCATTCGCAGATTATGTTATATAGTTAGCTATTCCTTTTTTTATCATACTTTTTATTACTGTATTATGACAGTACTAGACTGTCGCAGAGAGGGCCCCTCTGTGGCAGCCTTGTATTGATTTTTGCGCTCTGTTATTTTTTCTTCAATTCAATGATGCCAAATGTAACTTAGTTTTTTTAATTTGCAACGAAATCATGATGTCAGGTTCCTTGTTCGTGCGAAAAAGTCACATGACCCCCAAATGCAGTAACTTAGAATGTCCACCAATTTTCACCACGGCATATTGTTGAAATAGGGGTGAGCTTGAGAGTACCCTCAGTGCGCTCACCTTTAATCTTGAACATGACAGAATAGATGCAGCTGCAGCTGGATTCAGTTAGCAGACAATCAGAGTAAGAGGTGAGACGCAATTGCTCTTCTCCTCAACTCAAGTGAAATACCTGAGATACATGCTATGGGCCTTGCCAAAGCCTCGTCCATTACTCTGATTGTCTTCTAACTGAATCCAGTCTCAGCTGAAGATTTGATATTCAGTTAGAAGACAATCAGAGTAAGGGGTGAGGCGCAATTGCTACTTGCCAAAAGCCTCATCCCTTGCTCCGATTGCCTTCTAACTGAATCCAGCCTACATGCAGCTGGTATCTCAGGTATTTCACCTGAGCTGAGGAGAAGAGCAATTGCATCTCATCCCTGACTCTGATTGTCTTTCTTTTGACTGAATCCAGCCGCAGCTGAAGATTTGGTATTCAGACAATCAGAGTAAGGGGTGAGACACGATTGCTCTTCTCCTCAACTCAGGTGAAATACCTGAGATACCAGCTGCATGTAGGCTGGATTCAGTTAGAAGGCAATCGGAGCAAGGGATGAGGCTTTTGGCAAGTAGCAATTTCGCCTCACCCCTTACTCTGATTGTCTTCTAACTGAATCCAGCTGAAGCTGAAGATTTGATATTCAGTTAGAAGACAATCAGAGCAGCATACTGGTTTATTACTTGCCGTCAGCATAAAGCTTGAATTTAAAAGACAAGATGTAACTTAAGTTGAGACTGCTGTTTCTCATCTGTTTCTTTCATAATACAGGCCTCTGCTTGGATGGTATGTTGCCGCAAATCATATAGTATGGCCCCGTCCAGTTTAGAAGTTATCCTGATCTGGATCTACCACTTTTGCTCCGCATCGCACGTTGTAAATCAAAAACCTTAAAAACCATATATAGTCTACACCACCTGGTTAGAAATTTTCCTATTCTGCTATTTCAATTCTGTTCTCAATACTCCAACCACCAAGAAATGGGGGATCTTGGTGTATTCTGTCCGACAGCCTCACAGTGTAGGTGTTGAATTTCACCCAAATTTAGAAGCTATCCTGATTTGGATCTTTCAAAGTCTTTTGATCCACATCAAGACTTAAATTAAAAACCATTTATAGTCTAGATCGTCTGTGGTTGAAAAATTTATCATTCCGTCGTTTAATGTCTGTTTTTCCAAACTTCAACCACTGACAAATGGCAGATCCTGCTGTAACAATTCTGTCCAAGATCCTCCGTGGGCATGTAGATGACCTACTCCATGATTCATCGCCGTATGAGTTGCTGATAGCTGACAAAATCAATGACAATTTGCTTCAAAGAGCCAGGTAAGGGAGTCTCATGTCACTGTTTGGCAAAACTGAACAGCTGGAATTTTAGGACCAGATTGTGGGCCAAGTGGCAGGACTTACTGTCCAGTACTGGTAGTGATGTCACGGCAAATGTCATTACAGAGATTGAACTTACCAGAGCTGCGGTCGTAATAGCCCATGCTGTAGTTAATCCCCATGAGTGTTGATTTGATGGTTGGGGGGTCTGTCATTCATTTTGTTGCCATAGTGCAGGCAGATTTAGATGTAGATTGGTTTGCAGATAGTGCCAAGGCGTCCCACCCATCACATGCTGACAGCCAGAGACATAAGCTAGCAAAATATTTCCACTGTCCTTCATTTGGTTCAATATCAGAGCCGGCAACATTTGTTGACAGGCACGGAAGGATTCTCGCTTGGTATTTGCCAGAAATCATGGTGCCTGATAGAATGGTACAAGTCTGATTAATACAGTTTAAGTTCTTTTAATCAGTTATAATTAGGATCATGTCAACCAGTCCATCAAATTGCTGAGACCTGCCTTAGATCAGTCTTTGCCCAAGCCAACTCAGAAGGCAAAGCAGCCTTGGCATTCTCAAGGATTTGTCATGCCTTCAGGTGGGGGAGAGTTTGGAGTAGGAAGGGTGACCTTATGCCCTGGAGGATTCATGCAACGTCATGAGGTAACTTCATATTAATATACTTGCTGTGATACGGAACTAACTTAAATGGGCTAGCGGCTTCAGGATGACTTGTACCAATCAGGCACTCTTTCTTTACCTGTGGTCCGAGAGTGGTTGTCCGAAATAACAGTAGCTGAACATTTGTGGTCCACTATCACCAGTGTTATTGTGCCAGATCAATATCAGGCCAGCATGGAATCAGTTGTTAATATGAAGGATATGGTTCGTACTTCGGATCCCATTGTCTGGCCCTCAGAGTTTTCTGGATTGGAAGTTATCGTCAATCAAGAGATCCCAAGTCATCGAGACCCTGGAGCATTGCCTTCATTTTATGACCTTTTGGTGAGCCTTGGCAAAGCTCACCATGCCATACTAGCTCTGCCAGATCTGGGTGCCGAGCTAGCATATCCCCCTGGCACTATGGTTTACATTTTAGGAAAGGTGCTGGAGCATGGGGTGCCGAAGTGGGGCGATGGGGAGAGAATTGTAATTGCCCACTTTGTCAAGGATAAAGTACACGATAGGCTTGGTGTACCGAGACCAAAGTATCCAGACCAGCAGGATTTTCTGAATAGAGTGGGTGCAGGTAAGAAGGGGGATCTAAAAGCCATTCGGAGATCAAATAAGAGAATGAGAAGGGGAGTAATTTCCCAATAGTAGATGTCCAGATTAGACAAAGCTTGTGATATTAAATTGGTTGACTTCTCATATGGCAGGATCTTTCCTCGGTCTAAGCACTATGTCCTCAAAAAAACGCCAGTATCTCAAGGCTATTTCTTATTCTTTCCAAGATAGAGGAAAGTTATCACAAAAAAAGGATCTGGATGTTGATTATGTTACTCACCAACCTACAAGAGACAGAAAGGGAAAGCCCTCTTGGGTTGAGTCTTGTGCTGATGCGCTGTATGAAACTTTGCCAGAGCATACCACCAGCCCAAGGAAACGAGCCAGAGCAGTAGATGCAGAATCACCAGACATCCCAGAAGATGATTTAAACCAAGAAATGTTTGGTGACTTTGCTATTGACGGAGAGGCTCCTGAGCAAGGGAGAAAAACAAAGGTATATCTAACAGGCCGTGGCTTACTAGTAATTGTTTCTCATAAATGACATAGACACAAAATGACTTCATAGCAGAGTATCTCACCCACCGAGACACATATCTAGATGTCATCTTGGACTCAGAGAAATTTGCCACAGGGATCTGTGAGACTTGCCAATGTGAAGATGCTGCCTTCCATTGCACAACTTGCACTGGCGACCACAGTTGGTGTCAGCCTTGCCTCCTCAAATCACATCAGTCATTGCCTTTCCACAAAATCCAATTGTGGAACGGCAAGTGCTTTGAGGACAACACTCTTGCTGACCAAGGATTTATATGGTACATGGGCCATGGTGGAAAGTCTTGCCCTTTCTATGGCGTTGCACAAAGTCACGTTGATCAAGATACTCCTGTGATTATTGTACATTCTTCTGGGGTGTTCACACACAATGTGTCATGGTGTCAATGTCCAGGATCACATCATGAACATCACCTGCAGCTGCTCCAAGCAGGACTATTTCCTGCCAGTACCACACACCCTAGGACTGCTTTCACCTTCAAGGTACTGGATCATTTTCTCATTGATGCCTTGGAATGCAAGACTTCAGCAATGAGCTTCTTTGAGAAAATCAGACGACTGACAAATAATGCTTTCCCGGACACTGTCCCAGTGAGTGGAACTGATAATACCATAATTCTAGCTCATACTGAATGCAAAACCCCATCTGTAGGATCGCTATCGAGAACTCATGAGAGTATCTTGACTCTGGCGGGACTTGAAGAACTGTAAATGGTTTGGATTTGGCCATGACAAGGAAGCACCCCCTAGTGCAGGAGATCTTGCCCTATTTTGCCCTTCATGTCCATAGCCCGGAATCAATATGCCTCTTGTTTGGGAGCAACAGTATGAAAGGCAAGTCAATTCCAAAATCCCTGCCTGCTAGACTCTGGCCAGTACCAGCAGTGCGTAGCACAGCAGTGGTCCTGGCCAATAATATGTGTCAGCTGAGTCCTGGCCAGTACCTCTGGTACACAGCTCAGAGCCAGTGCCAGCCGACCATTTGTGTAGACTGGCCAGTACCTCTGGTACACAGCTCAGAGTCAGTGCCGGCTGACTATTTGTGTATACTGGCCAGATCACTCATATAACTAGCTGACTTATATGCGGATGCTGACTTTTGATTGCAGGTGGCTTGTTATGAAAAGATTGGTGGTAGATGGAAATTTTACTGCTCAGCATATGAACATGTGACAGCCTGAGCTTGACGTCTTCCTGTCAGATGGTTTAGGTTATATGGTAACAGACAGAGAATACCAAGCACACTTGACTTCGGCTATAGAGAGTAAAGAGGTGACTCAAATTGTGTTGTATTGTCAGTGGTGGCTAAACCTGTGGAAAGCGATCCTTGTGTAGCAACCATTGGGCAGTCAATGCAGCAAACACAAACAGAAGCAACCTCAGGGCTACAGGGGTTGGTGCCACTGCTTGTGCTCAGCATGGTTGTTTTGTTCCTCACTGCATAGTGGACTTTCAGAAGGGTGAATGGCAAGTTTTCTTTCATTTACTCAATCTAGGCTAATACAAGCATTGTGCTTGACATGCTGACAAAATCACTTCCAGCCACATGAATATAGATTATTCCATTTGTAATGCCATAAAGCACACTGCTGGCAATGTTGACAACTCCCTGATCATCTATGATGTGGGGTGTCAGTGGAACCTTAACTTTGGTCAATGTGTTGCCAACTGCCCTGGCTTGGCACTCCCAGACAACACCAAGATTGTGGCTGCAGTGGGGAAATTTCACTTGAGTGCTCATAAACTTGCCTGTTTTGCTGGATACAGCTTAAACTTCATTCAAGGAGCTGGACAAGTTGATGGGGAAATTCTGGAGACACTATGGGCTCCCTTTAACAAGATATCTCCCACAGCACATTCTATGAGCCAAGCTCACTGTCAAGAAATTCTTGATGATCACATGCATAACTCAAATTGGAGAAAACTTGTCAGAATAGGTAAGTGCCTATATTTGGAATGAATGACATCACAGTTTCACAGTGATGCAGTTAAGACGCTCTCGAGAAAGTACAAACGGGCCAACAAGGGCATTGAAGACACTAGGCTGCCATTTGAAGAGCTTACTGGATCTTTGGATGTCATCAAAGTGAGGGCATGGGAAAAAGATGAGGAGAAGGCAAAGGATGAGCGCGGAGAACATCTTGACATCTACCAGCTAAAAATAGATAAAGGTGAACACTTCGAAGCTTCTATTCAGGTCCATGTGTCGTACATTCTGATTGGGTGATTGGAAGCACCAACAATGGCAGAAATGCAGCTAAAATTAACAGAATCAGAACTTGCTGATACAGGAAAGTTGGGATCAATTTCTTGGCTCATTGATGGCATCAATATAGAGGATTTGCAGTATGTTGTTTCATCATATATTGATGGTGATAATGTATTTCTAATTCATATCTAGGGATGCACTGAGGATAGCTATTCAGCAGCTTCCCAAAGATGCTTCTGCTGTTCAAAGGGCTGGAAGAGATGGATGAGGCAGTTCCTGCAGAAGTCATGGCCATTTGGATGCCATCTTCAGTGCCTCGAAATGAGGCTTTAGCCCTGGGCTTGCACACTCTGCAAGCTGAAGAACTGGAGTTACGAAAGGGTCAAGTGAATGATTGCTTGGAAAAGTTGCGACAAGCTCTCGGTCATAAAGCAATAATTTACCGTCAGCATTTCCGAAGTGCAGATTCCACATGGACAGGAACCAGGTCAAAGCAGGAGGCTCTTCAATACTGTATCAAGATAGAGAAGTGTGTCTGAAGGTATCAAAGGGCTAGGAGTTCAATTCAGAGACTAGGGGCTGATGAAGATACTCTGACGACGATCTATCAAGACATTCAGCTACACCAGCTCAGTGTTGACAAGGAAGTGACTGAAGAGAACAGATATGGGCAGGGATCAGACAGACTGGCTTGGTTTTGGAGAGTAAACAATGGTCATGATTTGAAGGAAGATGTGTGGATGGATGAATGTAAGTCATATCTAATATGTCTATGTTCTGCAAGTGACCTGTATTAGTCTACAGGGTAAATTGGTTGAAAGCTAAGGCTAGATGGCAAAGGTGGGAGGAAGAGTTGAGATTGGTCCAACACGAAATGGGTTGGACAGTGAGTTGGTTTAAATACAGGATGGGAGAATGGGACCAAAGATACCAACAAGCTACAAAGCCTGGTCATCAAGCTTATGCACATCAACAGGTGCTCTTGTGGGGAAGATTTGCATTGGATGCTGAAAATTCATTCAAAGACAAGTTGATTGTAGTCACTTAACAGTCTTGGCTATTATAATATCAAAGACTTATCTAGCCAAAATATGATTGTTATGATGGTCAGGAACCCTGCCTACATCATACTGTAGAGCTGGCCCATTTATACTTGCAGATATTGCAATTTGAATGAACTAGCTCTAAAGGGATAGTACTAAAACCAACATCTTTCTTGATAATACTAGGTTTGTATCTATCAAAAATCCCATCAATTAGATATGCAGAAGTCTATGTTCAATATATACCTAAGGTATTAGCCTGCCTTCCTGTATAAAGCCTGGACGTGATCTGGCCGACTCTATTATCACTGTCTGAGGTGTTGGCCGGCCTGGCTATACACGACCTGGTCATGATCCGGCCGACTCTATTGTCAATGTCTAAGGGGTCAGCCGGCCTTCCTGTACACAGCCTGGACCTGATCTGGCCGACTCTATTATCACTGTCTGAGGTATCAGCCAGCCGGGCCATACATGACCTAGTTCTGATCCGGCCGACTCTCTTGTCCATGTCTGAGGTGTTGGCCTGCCTTCCTGTACACAGCTTGGACCTGATACAGCCGACTCTATTATCACTGTCTGAGGTATCGGCCGGCCAGGCCATACATAACCTAGTTCTGATCTGGCCGACTCTATTGTCCACGTCTGAGGTGTCGGCCTGCCTTCCTGTACACAGCCTGGACCTGATCTGGCCGACTCTATTATCACTGCCTGAGGTGTCGGCCGGCCAGGCCATACACAGCCTGGACTTGATCTGGCTGACTCTATTATCAATATCTGAGGTGTCGGCCAGCTAGGCCATACACAGCCTGGACCTGATCCAGCTGACTCTATTATCAATGCCATCAGGAAACCTACACTTTCCTTATCATTCCTGAATTGTTTTAGATACTTGTGTTTGACCGTGATGCTCCAGACCACATAGGACATGAAAAACTTAAATATATTTGTATACTTAGCCTTTCTATTGATACTGACAAACTGGTATAAGTCAAATATCTTGCTGGACTTGAGTGTGTTAGTGCAAGTCTTGGAAAGACTTGGCCAAGTACCATAAGGTTCTTCAACAATGTTAAGTTTTTCTGATGCCTTAAGTTGTTGAACTGCCTGCCTCTACATGACTTGGACTTAGTCAGGCCAACTCTATTTTCCATGTCCTAAGGTGTTGGCTGATACTGATGTGTGTGTATAGGGAGCCTCACTTGAATGGTTGGCCAGTACCAGTCCCACACCTCTGGCCAGCACCAATATACATGTGTAGGCAGTGGTTGGCCGGTACCACTCCCACACCTCTGGCCAGCACCAATGTACATCTATGGGCTGTGGTCAGCTAGTACTACTCCCACACCTGTGGTTAGCACCAATGTACATGTATATGCAGTGGTCGGCCAGTACCACATTCACACCTCTGGCCAGCACCAATATACATGTGTAGGCAGTGGTCGGCCAGTACCAGTCCCACACCTCTGGCCAGCACCAATATACATGTGTAGGCAGTGGTCGGCCGGTACCACTCCCACACCTCTGGCCAGCACCAATATACATGTGTAGGCAGTGGTCAGCCAGTACCACTCCCACACCTGTGGTCAGCACCAATGTACATGTATATGTAGTGGTCGGCCAGTACCACCCCTACACCTGTGGTCAGCCTTCACATATAGGCAGCCCCACTTCAGTGGTTGGCCAGTACCACCTTAACACCCTTGGCCGGCACCAATGTGCATGTATAGGCCGGTGCAGGCTGGTACCCATTCTAGGGCCATTTGGCACATCTGGGGCACCACTTCTACATAGGGCTATGACTGAAGTATGTGGGACAACAGCGTGGCAATTGAACCTTCCATACATTACAACTGCTAGTAGCTGACCACAAAACAAATATCATTAGATGACCGTGCAACTTAGATACGTATTCATTTTATTAGTAGTGGCACATGGTACTAGTAGCACAACTGCAAGAAGAAGTGTTGCAGTACGAATGGGGACACCGGGGTTAAGTGATATTGCTGAAGTACTGAGGTCTCACTCTTTCCTGCATGATTCTGTGAGATTCTGTGAAACCAATGTGATTGATACAATGAAAAACAAGAAAACTGTGATGCACTGTCACGACCACGACCCGCTTGAATGTGCCAGAATGCAGTCCAGTATTGGTAGTTGTAGGGCATGGTGAGCATAGTAGGGGTTCCAACACATCTGGGGTAGAACTCGACGGTGATGGCCACTGGGGTTTGGGTGCGTCCTTCGGTAGGGTGTGCTCTGGTTATGGATGACCATGATTATGAAATGTAGATGACTTACCATAGTTCTTGTGTATTCACTGCAGGAAGAGACAACCACCTTCACATAGTCCCCAAGTAACTATGCGGTAAATTACAGAGCGAAAGGGACATGCCTTGTCATATACCACGAGAGTAGGGAACCCTGGAGTCCCTTGCATGTGCATAACTTCGATGAGTTGTGCACAAAAGTCTGAATCCATACCAGTAGGTGAAAGGAGGCATCGCGATTGAATGCAATGCTCGATGGTTGCAGAAGCTAGGACCTTGGATGAGTAATGTTCAGCTAGAATGATGTCAGAAGTTGAAATAGACAAAGTCTTAATGTGGGCGAACCAATGATACTTCTCTCAAACAAATTGATTTATCGTGAACACTCTTGAGATTGTATCGGTCTTGTTTAGCCAGATGGAAGCTCGCTGACGATCTTCTCGTCCTGTGACAGTCAGCAGCTAGCATGTACTTGGAGTAGTCTTGACGGCTCAGTGTCCATAAAACAGGGCACTCTTCATCATCATGGGCTGCCAGAGCCGTCAGATCATACATGGAAAGTTACTAGAAAGTTAGGTAAAACCGGGCCTGTACTAGTAAAGTCTTGAATATTGCAGGTACCTCAACAGAAGCATGACTTACCCAATGCAATGACATCAAGAGCACGATCCTCAGAAATCTATTAACGTGGTCGAACAGAGCTTTGAGATTCGGTGCCCATGAGCTCTGCAAAGATAAGCTTGTGAACGTTATTCTCTTGCTTTAAGTGTGTTTTACCTCAGATGGAGCTGAAGTTGCCGGACTAAAACTGTCAAACGGAATAATTCGCATCAGGTTTGCTTGATGATTTTCTGGAAATTGGATCGAAGGGAATCTATGTTTGATTGAGTTAAGACTGGTTAGACGAGCAAACGAGTGACTTACGGTTGATAACAGCTGTGAGCCTAGCCTCGTAATCTTTGTGACAAACAAGGTGTCGCGTGATTCATGCAGCCCAATAAAATCCATTGGTGTCGTTGAAAGAAGTGCAAAGTGACCTGGAGATGCACTGAGTCCAGTTAGGAAAGAAAAAGACGAAATTGACTGACACAGTGCTGACTCAGGGAGTGGGAGCTATTGACAATGGTTGATATTTGCGAACTGGAACTGTCAGCGATCTAGTAGTGCTGAACCGTGTACAAGTTTGCGTAAGAGTCGGATTGTGTTCCTTGAGGAAAAGTGTCACATCATATAGAGGAGAAATGGAATACTTTTAAACTCCCAGAATCAGGTCAGCCAACCCAGGGCGAGTGTCAACAAGCCAAGGAACCCTTGTCAGAATAGCGATCGCTGGGTGTAAAGCTCCTACAGAGAGAAGGCGGTTGACCAGCCCAGCGATTTGGTTAAGAGGTATGGACTCGAAGACGCTCTTCTTGACTTCCGTGGGTTCTACACGAGGCTGCAGGGTTGAGTTAGAAAGAATAGGATGAAACCAGTGCAAGAGTTGCACAAAATTGAAGTCCCTCTCACAGCATTTCACCCGGAAGGGCAAAACAGAATTGTGAAGTTACTATTTACAGACTCTACTAGTACCACTTTGCTATCTCCTTCAACGTACACTTGTCATCAAATCAGTAAATCTTATGGGGCCACAAAATGCTGTAAGTAACTTCAAACATCTCAGTATCATACTCAAATGAGATCAGCGGGCTTGTGGAGCTAATGGCTTGAAGGCGAGGCTGACAGATGCTGTTGGTTTACAAAGAGTGATTGTTAGATCGAGGCTGGTAGTAGTGCGAAACAAACGGTACGTACTTCAGCTTTCGCGTTTGATTACACTGACGTCCATAATCTAGTGAAGGGGGGATTGGGGAAGATTGGAAGACGACCAGCGTGGAGTGGAAAGGGAGGGTCGTGACTGACAGTGGGGGGCAGAAGTATGCTCCCCCGTTGGGGAGGAAGGCTCAGGAGGCTTTGAGGAGATGGTAAAATGAGCTTCGTAGATCGGCAAAGGAGGATCGTGACCGATGGGTTTTAAAAGTATGGTTCCTCACCAGTAGATATGCTCTTGTATCAAAAATCACAAGAAAAGGGTAAACCAGGGCACGCGGGACACTTTAGCTTTGAACTGACCAATGTCCATGATAGCAATGGCAGACCAGATGGTGTCCGGAATCAATTTTTTTGCGATGATCTAAATCAAATTTAGGATAAATGATTGACTGTCATGCGAGAACGATTCGCCACTCATCTGGCTGAAGACTACCTCAAGTGATCTATACCACTGTGCACTAGATTAACCACATTCTGCTCCAATCATCAGTATGCGGAGGAATGTCTTGAACAAAACTTACTGCTGACATGTCCAGATTGATGGCCAGCACTTTAGGACCTACTTTCTGTGGCCAGGACATGAACACCAGCACCGGAGAAGTTAAGAACAGTTTTTCCCTGTGACCATGATTACAATGTGAGTGGACTTGTTAGTATCTAGTATTCCATCCAATTCTTTTGATGCACCTACATCATATGAGAGCACAGGGGTTATTTACATGACATCAAGGTATCGCTTGTCAAACATTTTCAAAATAAATCATTGCAGGGAGAACGAGCATGCATCCTGCCACAACCATTTTTGTCAAAACGCGCTTGTCAAATAAATAAAAAGAAGTAGAACATGAGTAGTAGAAATAATATAGATCAAGTCCAAGCATACAGCCAATTCATGTGAGGCACCGATACAACAGATGACGGAACTGCGCCACCAACTTTGAAAGGGAAGGAGAAAGGCTACAAGTAGGTGGTAAAAGTACAAGTGAGATTATTATAGGATGTCAGAGGTATCGGAAGGTGCGGATGGGGTCGAAAACCAATCATCAAACCAATCATCAGGTAAACGTGACTCAAACGTCCCAGCCATTCCCGAAGATGTACCTACAGTTTTCTTAATGTGATAAAATTAGAACAAAAGTTGAGCGCTTACCGTCATCATCAATGGCATCGAGCTCGGCGATATGTACAATCGCATCGTACAACATATCTACTTTGATCTGGGTGCGCTGCTTCTTCAAGTCTAGAATATGAAAAACAGACATGAGTGTGGCCGGTGCCTTTGCCTCCTTTCATGTGAACCTGTTGCCTTTCACAGTAGGTAGGGGCTCGTTGCTTTCCGCAAGAGATGCACTCATGTATGAGCAATATATGACATTATCAACCCATGCTTTCATCAAACGGGGCAGTGGGGAGGAGTTGTCATCATGCTGTACAGTGTCAGAACACCAGATCCCTCATAATATTAGCACTCACCCTTAGGAGGTATTCATGAAGACGAGGAGAGTCAGGGGGTGTTTGGCTGACATCAAAACTGACTTCTGCAGTGTCTTGGATATTTGACTTAAGAAGCCATGCCTGGCATTTCTTGTATGATTTATCTTGAATATCATTTAAAGGCTGAAAGGGACAGAAATTGAGTGTACAAGAAGATGCCTCCGTAGACCCAATGGTGTTCACTGAAGCTAGTACCAAATTTGGGTGAAGACACCCCGATGCTGGGAATACATTTAGTATCCAACATAAGCCTCTCAATGATGTGGCGCACCTGGCTGATTTCTGGCATCCAACTCTTCACAGAGGTTCGCAATAGCTTTACTATATAATGATACTTCCATCTGAGCGTGATACATCATCTCCTCCATAAAACAACGCCCTCCTTGCTTAAGGAATTGTATACAACTATCCTCTTGCTGGAGCTGCATTTGCTTCACAACTTCTCCAAGGATCATTTCAAGAAGAGACATAAGGTCATGGGAGTCGACCAATCCAAACAGCACAGAAGCTGTGATAAAGACAGAGTCTGGAAGCTAGAAGTAAAGTTATGAGCGAAAAATATGAAAACATGTATGGATACTGACAATGTTGGGCCTGTGTGTCTGGAGCCAAGATGCCAGGGCGTCCTCAGTGCGTTCAATCCCAAGAAAGACATTTGTTAAATGGCCTACAGGTGTAGAAGGAAAAGTTGAAATAATCTTCACCATGTCAAAAGTTGGTGGGTCAAAACATTTGCACAATCGTTGAACAACAACCTTATATTATCTGCCTGCGGACTTTTTAAAGTTTGAGCGTCATATCAGCCGGTGCTATTAGTAGCACGATGGCAGAAGGTGGCGGAAGATGGCAATCAAGATAAGATATGTTAGCCAAATAATCAAAATAATTAATGATTTAATTTACGTAGCTTTGTGCGACTCAAGAGCTTACTCTTTGGCAAACTGAATTTACTCCAGCACTGTCAAATGGCGCACGCTGGGAAGACGGTGATATTTCAAATACAAGAGGTACAGTTAAGTGAGAGCGGGCGCAAAAGATATCTCAAAGACATTTACTTCTTCCTGGGGCATACAACCCGCGTAACATCTCGCACCCTGCACAGGACATTACTATTAGCCAGATACATAGAAATACATTCCAAGAATGGGAACTCACACGAGATTACAAAAAGGGCACATGATGTCCATGAACTCGAGGTATCCTGGGTCATCGTCTAGTTGTAGTAACATCCTGAGCATCTCAAGGGCATTTGTGTGAACTGTGGTAGGGGATGGATAACAGCTTGGGTCATAGGAACTACCATGGTTGTTAATCATGACTATATCGAGTTCTTGGAGCAGCGCGCCATAGCACTAACATATCAAGATACTTTTATGAATGAAAACCCTGTAGAGAATGAATACAACTTACAGAAGACGCCACATAGGCCAGGGTGGCTTCTGGGAGGTGGGGAGCATTCTTGAACAAATCGGGCTCAAGATCAGCCACGACCAGTGGCACATGAGGGGTTGAGTGGGCTAGAGCGCCTTTCGACCTGGTCTTTCTGAATACGACATGCCAGGCAAGTGTCTTGGAAAACTTCGAGTGAAAGAACCAAACCAAACCATTTTGCTGCGGGAGTAAGAGTAAGAGTTGGATAACATGATATAAATCAAAAACTCACATTGATCAGAAGATGGTTGGATTTTGGATGCAAGAAGTTTTCTAGCAACATCTCAAGCTTAGCTTGGAGAACAGGACCAAAAATGTCATGGAGTCCAAATCCTGCTTCATGATGAGTGATTGCCCAATCGGCTACCTGAGCTGTATCATAGATAAATTGGGATATCCACTTGATAGCCTATTTGAGGTGAGACAAGAAACAAAACAAGGAAGAAATATACCATCACGAGCATAGCCTCTCGAGTTATGGTCAAGCCATTGAGAACAACTGCAAAGTAATCAGTACATGTATACTGTATTGCATGAATGAGCTTTTACCGTTTCCTAAGTCCTCTTCAAGTGTATTGGCACGTTTGAGACTCTGGGAAAACAGAGTGGCAATCAAGTTAGATCTCATATCAGCATCGCTTGTGGTGATCTCATGAGGGTTCACAACAGAGTTCCCTGTGCAAATTGCCACTCTAAAAAGGAGTCGTAGGTAGGCCAGGACCAACCTCCACTTGGGGTATTCTATCATGATCTGCTTCAAGTTAACAGCAGGCTGCTGAGGAACAACTTGGCCACTGGCGTCATGCGCATTATTGACAAGTGTCTGAGACGCAGCTGGGGCTGGATGAGGTGCAGAGTGGGCGATATAAGGGGCAGAGTGGGTGGGATAAGGTGCTCCATGGTGGGAGTAAGCACTGAAGCTACCATCCCCTTCCGACGCCATATTGACATCCGATAAAGGCCAACCATTAAAGAATGAATGGTCGTTCACCGATACGGTTGAATGGACTTCTAACATATCGGGAATACCACGAAAATTGAAGACGGGCATGTTGTACCCTAATGGATAATCCGCCCAATGAACAATGGTTCGAAAGTTCGCTAGATCGACCTGCACAACCATCACCAGAGATAGAGCCAGAATTGCAAGGTAGACTTACGACACCATTGTAAATGATGTGAATTTTTTTGTCTTGGCCCTGCCTGGTCCACTTAGCGGGCAGATCCAATGATGCAAGGGAGATGTGCCTCTACAAGACTAATCAATAGGATGGTGAGGCGAAGTTCGGATTTGACTTACATCTATGGTGTAGAGTGGTACCTCGGTGCATTCTACCTCAAGTGCAGGAGCATGGATGCGTCTGGTCTCTAAATATGTGGAGAGTCTGATGTGCTGTTGTATCTTCAGAGCTAATCAATATATAAGGCTCATAAAAAAATGAGCCCACGTACATTCTCAAGACCCAGCGGAGAACACTGCAGGCCATAGTAGTGAGATGACAGGACATACTCAAGAAAAGACATACTCACATACAATGGACACAACACTGGATGCTGGCCGACCACAACATACCCAATGAAGTGCAAGGTGTCGATTACGCCTGCAAGATTTCCCTGAAGAAACTGAGTTAGGAATGAGCAATTGGCAAGGCAGAAAGACATACAAGTAGAGGCATCACACAGGGGAAGGTTTCTTTGTACATGTAGCATTTGATGTCATAAAGGGCTTGGGCGTTCTTCACTTGATACTCTGATAAAGACATTGTTGGTCAATTTTCGAGATAAAAGATATAAGTTTATAAAGGCCTTTATTCGGCTTGGTACTTACCAATCCGTTGCAACGTTATTACGTGCAGTGTAACATTATACCTTAAACGAGTGCCACTTCGTGCCATTCAAGTGCCATTGAGGACGGATTATTAGGCTTTTTGAGTTTATTACATGCATCAACACGGTGGCAAATCCTGTTCCTCAAGGTCATGGGCAACATTTAATTCTCGTAATCTACTTCTAGTTCGCTATCATACATTTGACCAAATTGAGACAACAATGACTCGTTGCTGGAATTGAAGCGTTCCTCAAGGGTTAGTCCATCCCTGATACTATCAGCATCATCAGCATCTTCTTCATTGGCATCTTCTTCATTGGCATCTTCTTCATCAGTATCTTCAACCTCGTCGCCTGTGACGACTTCTCGTGGCTTAACCTGTGTGAAGTGATAGTGAGAGTAAACATGACCCACTCCAAGACCAAAGTGGAAGCGCATCAACATGTCACGATCAACAAACCTAAAGTCGTGAGCTCAGCTTTGGTTATTTATGAATTGTCCCCTTGACTCACTGGTTGATATAGTATTCATGCCAATCTTCCTTGTCTCCTGCACATGCGGACACCCCCAATCCATCATAATGTCTCTTGCCCCTGGCGAATGCAGGAATGATATGACAACCCCTGAGGATATCTTCTGGATCGACAAAGTTGAATGAAGATTCGTCATCCATAGGTGGGAACCTGAGTCGATCGAGAGTAGAGGTGTCCCAAGAGGAGACCTGCTCCATGGGCTTGTACCAGCGAACCCATAGGAACTCAACTCGTAGAGGAGTAAAGTCAATCATACTGACTCCAACATAGATTACATTAACATGATAAACACCCAACACTTTACCGTAGATGAACCTATGGCCTTCAAGTCCCATATCGTTGTCAGAGGAGAGAACCATCACATTACAGTGGGAAGTACATGGGTTGACGACATCTTGAGCTCTACGAACATCGTATGTAGTATAATTGAATCGGGCAATGTTATGGTGATACAAATGATCATCCTTGATAATAATGGTGTTGGTGTCTTCAGATGAGATATCTGTGAGTTTGTGAATATGCTGTAATAAATGCTGCTTGAGCTTCAGAAGGAAATTCTGTACGGGGGTATTTGAAGGTGTTCTTGGGGTAAGTATGATTGGACTGACTTTGATCGCTGGATCACCTTCATGGCTGCGCAAGTACGTTCCTATGTGTATAGGGTACTTTTGTGTCATGCCAATGTGGTGGTGAACATCTGGGCTTCTTGCCATTTCGGCAATTTCTACATGGGGGCGATGAACTATCTTGTTGCCAATGTGGTGGATGCGAGCCTGGCGGCATTCGATGCAGGTCAGCTGTTTCACAAATGATTTATGATCTGTGCGGCTATATCTAGCCTTGGGAGAGCGGTGTTCAAGCTCACCCTGGATATAAAGTCAGTAAGTGAATTTTGGGACTGAGCATGATAGGACTGACAGGTTCGGAGCTGTATGAATCGGACATGCCATACAGACGAATGGTAGAAATGTAGTCGCCTAAAGCATGGAATTTATAGGTCTGAAAGTTGAATACCTTATTGCGCTGTGTATGCTTGGGAGATATCGCTGGCTCCATTTGTTTGCCCTGCTGTCCTACTGCTCGTTTCGCAGTTCGCTTTACATTGCATCGGGCGCGAGCCTCAGCCTCTTGACAAAGTTCTTGTGTATTGTATGCTGAGCAAACAGTGGCTTTGAAATTCCGAAACTGTTGGCCAACTGTGGAAGTAACTTGGTCCATAATGTTTAGTGTCAGGTCGGAGTGCATTTGAAGCTTAGCTAGTCTGTGCCAATGCGCCATAGTAAATAGCAATTGCATGACAGTCTGATTGTGTGGTTCGGGAAGAAGACCATCAAAGACAGGGATAGTGCACTTCAGATCGAGTCAAGGCCCATCCAACTTCAGTGTGAGATGGAGCATACCTGGAGGAGGTCTTCGAAGTTTCAGGCCGCCATACAATTCAGGTCCGAAGCATTGGCTAAAAATTTTCGGATGGTTGCTGGGCCGAACGTGGGCGTTTGCCTGTATCTTGTGAAGATATCAGGCTGAATTGGTGACCAGTGATTATGGAGCATACCTTTCGTCCAACTTATGGACTAGACTCTTGTCTTCCACCGTAAGAATTCATAATAAATGAACAAAAAGCATTTTCCAAATGCCTATCTCAAACTTGTGTAAGAGATCTACAACAAGGGCATGGAAGATATTAAAACCAAGATCAGCAAGTCGATCGGAAAATACATTCTATAGGTGGGTAAGTCATAGTCATTGATGGAGGTTGAAGCCTCACCGAAGTGGGAACCCAAGACTGTGACTTCAGAAGACCTTCTACCGCTGTGCTCCCCACTCCATAGTCATTTTCATAAATCAACGACCATGCAGTGCTTACCATAACTCTTCGTCGATCATCATTGCGTTCTAGGGTCTCACATTGTTGCCTATCCTGAGGCATTCCCATGTTCTGTATGCGAACTTTTGGGATAAGACAATGCAGACATGGACAGCCTCCAAGGTTTCGAACCATGGCTATTAGCACTCTGGCAAAGTTAAGACCAATGCAAGACCCATACACTATAAGTTCACGTACTTCTCAGGATAATCTGCCGAGTAAGTAAAGATCCTAGGGTAAAATCTGCGCGTGATACCATCACAGCAATGAATCACAATTCCATGTTCATACACCTCTAGGAACTCATCGTCGAGTAAGATCTTCCATTGCTCATGAAAGAGTTCCCTCTGGCAGTGGGTTGTACAGTCACTGTTGAAGCCTGCAAAATCTTTGAAGGAGTCTGGTAACTAGCAAAGCAAAGTTAGGTATCCATTAAAGAACAGAAACATTGTGGAAAGGCATACCATCTCAAAGTATGCGACGTGATTGCTTAAGTTGCATGACGGCTTGCAGTGGCGGTACTTGGACTCGTTGCCAAAATACATGTAGGTGGGCCATAGTTTGGTGTTGCCAAACGAAGTCAACTGCGTGGCATCAGACCAGAACATTAGACCAGCTATGACTCGGGGGAGATCGCAGCTAGGTTCCCCGGGCATGCCTTGCAATGTGCGGTGGGCATCAAGAAAAGCAGGGAACGTGTACAAGTCTCCGTATATAGGAACTTCAGTATTGAGGTGGGGCGGACTCCAAAGCAGCTGGTATGGTTCATAATGAAATAGTCGATTATCGCGGGTGTTGGCTAGCTTTTCCCGCATAACCGCAACAAGAGAGCGATGGTACAGATCAGCTGCTGGATAGATGTGAGGCCCCGGGGTTTTAGTTGTATGGGCAAAGGGCACCTCGATGGACACCGGCATTTTTTTCTAACCAGCATCTTCATCTTCCCACTCTTCTCCATCTCCCTTGTCATACTCATTTGCACCCAATTGAGAGTTGATTTGCTTCCAGCAGGTGGAGCTTACATCTGCAACATCAAAGGTTCCCCCACTCAAGATTCCTACCAACTTCATGTAATCCCCTTGCGATTTTCGTACCCCCTGATTCCAGGACCAATCACCAAGTTGAAAAGCAGAGTGGTTGGGATAGGGATAGTACTGAGATTTGCTGCCTGAAGCAGTGGGTGAATGGGGCTGTTCTTCAGTGATCGGACCACTGTTAGGAATAAAGGAGAGATCTGCCAGGGTGACATACTCTTCCGGGTCGTGGGATGGGGGCGTAGAGGAGAAATATTGGCGAACTAGCCCGAATACATTTGGCTGCATGCGGAATATAGAGTGCGATAACAAAGCTGGTCTTTCAGACGAAGTCACAACTTGACCGACAGATGCGGGAGGTCGGTCACGGACTTCTGAGGGCACAGTGGGTGGAGCCTGAGGAATTATGTCCCTGAATCGCTTGGGTAGCTGGCAATTCTGTCGTCTCAATCAGCGTCGAGCCAAGCTCATATCCTGTCCATCAGTTTCCCCTACTTCATCATCAGGGGGGATAGTGCCGCCTACAAAAGCTGACAGGGGGGGGGGGCGGAGGAATGTCAGCAACTTCGGACTGTTCAGACGCTGTGAAACCCCTGGCTTCCCCTGATGGAGGGCGGCGATAGGCAGACAAATTCGATGATAGAATAGGTGAATCTACGATTTCGGCAGTACTATTATCATTACAGGATGTTCGCACCCTTTTCCTGCGACTGACAAATTCTTTCAAGGAAGAGATAGCTGATGATAGACACTTCTTGGTATGCAAACATGAGTGTTGATGCTGGCTGAAGTGGTTTTGTGTGGTAAATGTGCGTTTACACATGCACGTGTAGGCAGATACTGACATGGAGGGATAGCAAATCTGTGAACGGTGTTTTTATGCACATACAATGGTGAAATGGCAGCCGAATAGCAGGATTTTGAGATGGCGGGTGGTGGAGATGGTAGCATTGTGATGGCGGCAAAGGAGCCGAATTACGGAATATTGTGATTGCACAGGCATAATGGAGACAACTGTGCGCATTATCTATATAAATGCCAAAGATATGAGAATAAGTTATCTTCTGTCCAACTCTGAAATGACCGCACCACCCCATACTCTGAATGCTCAATGCTATCTACAGAATTCGAATTCGTGGTTGACCCTCGAGTCTTGAAGATGCTGGTGGTGATCCTCACTGCCCGCCATGGTATACTTCACTACCACGGCCAAACGGGGGAACTAGCAACGTTCTAATGGTAAATCACTTGTTTTCATAAAAAGAAGTTTATCACTCACTCACATTCGCCACAGGCCAACCGACCAATATGGGTATAAGATACACCCTTCACGATTCCAAGCTTATCGTGAAATGCATGATTTTCGCTACCCGTGTTGCCTTTGTGCCACGGGTAGCTGATATGTTGAGGTATCTGTATTTGCGCGCCCTGCAGGGATCTGCTGAGGAGAATACGTTGCTGAATGTGCGACCAGCACTTGCAGATATATGTGTAAGCGAGGTCCATTTGAACGTCAAGGACAATGGATGCTACTTACTTCCGATCAGTGAACATAGAGAAATTCTTTGGCAGATCCTATATACCTTCAGTATATTATCGAATCAGAGGTATGTTTAATAACTTACGCACGTCTTCATACGCTCATAACTGTTATGAGATCACCAATCCGGCACACTTCTGCTGCATGCTTCTAAGAGAAGGTGGCATAGTTGCGTAGACAGTGGTATGAATACATGTTCCCTAACATAACATATATATTGGCATGATAAACCAGGACCTGGGCGAGGCTGGAGCAAGCCTATTCATAGTGTTGAGTTTAATAAATTCACCATCAGGTGACAGAAGTTATCTTACTGACTTCCCACAAAGAATCAAAGGTACATGACCAGCATGTATTTAATCTTGTAGTTTGAATTGAATTTCGAAATCTTCTCAAGTCTACAGCTACATAGACACTAGTACAGTACCCCCACCAACGACATTACATCCTGTTTTTATGTTACTACTTGCTACTAGGTCGTGTACTGGAGATGAAGACAGAAAGATGTTCGTATTCAAGTCATGGGGATTATATAGTGACTGACTATAGAATTCAAGCTCAGCCAGCAACAAGTGAAACAGCCACAATGCTGTACAACATCACGGTGTCATGTCACAATACAGTTCCAAACGTAGTAACTTTTATGCACAATGAGAGATAGGTAAGACACAGTGCTCTTTGATGCGTAAAAGAGTTCGCGCAAATTATATGAGGCTTAGAGCTTGCTAATATATATGGGGGTTAAGCAAAGTGTTGATGAGCCGGTTGATTGTTTGATCGCTGACCCTTAAATAATTAAAAATCCACCAAGACGATAAGCTGTTCGGCTCATGGAAATGATTATTCCATGAACCATTTCGCAGTTGCTATAGGTCGAGAATCAGATCATTGCGTCCCATACATTCTGGAGTCCTGAACTTACCACAGGTCTACTGAAGCAGGATTACCGTAGTGGATTTTCGGTGTTGAAAATACACACCCTGTGACTGAAATAGGGTTGGGAGACACTGCAATCCCAGTGCCATGCAATAACAGTGAATTTTGATAATATAAGACCTGTGCAAGCAGTCAATTAAATGCATGAAAAGATGAATGTGTCACTCATCAAGCACTGGTCGGCCATGATCGAGTTGTTGATGCCAGCACTGATAGTAAGCACCAGGCGATCCTGTGGGTTCTTGGACGAGAATTTGACTATCGAGAACAATTTTGCCCATATAACGTTGGTCGGAGGCAATAATACATATCTCTGCTAGGATGACCTCATCATGATCCTTCCGATCCAAGTTGAATACTGATGATATTTGGATAGCTTGGTTGGTACCCCTAAATAAATTGATCAGATAAGAGCACATATAGGTGATAACGTCACCGAATGATTTGATGGCATGGTAGATGTCGATGGAACTCGAAGGCCATTCTGCAGGTTCAATACTGTATTACTTTCCATATACGTCACATTATACAAATTTGCATCTTCATAATTTTGTGTATTGTAAGATGTGTCCCAAAATGAAATTCGTGCATAGTGCTGTACATAATCTACCGTGACATGTTTTGAAAAGGTTCCACCAAACATATCTGATCGAAACGGAGAGTTATGGTAACTGTGGGCATAATTGCAATCTTGACTGTGCTGTCCTTAGTGTAACAAGATGCTATAGTTTGGATAAGCCCACGGTGATCCCCGTCCAAGATAAGGACATGCTGGTTCTTCTTGTGTGGAGGGGCTGGGCTCAGGTCACTGGCAGGGATATGGTAGTGTTTAATTGCAGTGCCTGCACTGTTGGATGTGCAAAATGCTGCAACACAACCCTTGGGTACGGTCCATTCTCACCGCAGAAAGGGTCAGGACAAGCTGTTGATACGAACCGCTTGTTTAGCCTGCCTCCCATAAAGCTTGGTGAAACCTTAAATACTGCATGATAGCTGAGGAACTTTGATGAAAATTCCTTGGTCATCAACCAAGGCAGTGGGCCTGTCAGAAAATAAGTCCACCGTGTTTATAATGCCATAACAAGGGGCTTACCACTGTCTAGCAGTTTCTCCGCCCCAGCGTCAATGGTATCCCAGCTGTCAACAGCCCAGGGGTCAGATGTGGATGTGCTGGGATTGATGCTGGATGCAGGGTCATGCACCATATCAACATCCCCAGGGCTTGTGGACCAGCTGGCCCACCCGTTGGATGATGAGGGACTGAGATCTGTGATGGATGTGGACAAGCCAGAGGGAGTGATTTCGACAGGTGGTGTGATACTTCGGGCTGGTAGCATCAAGTAAGATCTTCTCCGCATGTTGCAAAACGAAATCAAATCTGGGCCTTCGAGCATCGCACCACTTAACCTCATGCCATACCTTAGAAGTCAATATTGAAATCACTACAAAATGTGGGTGCTGCTCACCTGGTGATGACATCGTGAAGTTTGACGGTGGTGCAATGCTGCCCATGGATAGCAATGGTACAAGTCTCGGGGGAAAGACTGTAGAGTGTTGCTCAGTAGCCCTTCTGATCACCCCTGATCACAAAAACTTCCTGGCCAATATCCTTCTTGAAAGAATCTGAGCTTACATTGTGTAGTTTGATGATAAATCTGATTTGAACGTTGACCTACCACAAGTCAGAGATACCTGAGTTGTGATGAGAGATTATTACTTACAAGCGAACGGTCACTGTCACATAGTAGGGTCAAGCGAGCATTTGGAAAGTCCATGCTCTGTACGACCCCTTTTGCCCCATACTCCAGCCCATGGGCAACACTCATGGTGTCTCCGGGTTTAACATCGTAGCCTCTTTCTTTCATGTACTGGATTGTCCGCATGAGGTCTGTCCACTGAACCATTGCTATAGGAACTGAGATACTTGACAGTCCGGACTTGTCGACTGGAGTGAAGAGATCCCTGAACCAGAGATTACTATCTCCCTTAGACAACCAGTCAACGACGCCACATTTCCCAGTGTGTTCCCTGTCCAGGACTTGAATAAAATCCCCAATTTCAATCAAGTTAGAGTCCGGGGGAGGCTCGAAATGTTGTTGCACTTGTAGGTTTGAATGGAGTGTGTGACTCAACGGACACCGATCTAAGTAATATTTCGAGACTTCCACCTGTGCAGCAAGTGTTAGTGCATCCTCCAATTTGACTGATTCCGCTAGACTTACCACTTCATTAGTGGTGGCTTGACAAACATGAAACACGTCCTCAGCCATTTGGAGGATGTGTCCTTCCAAACCCAAGTATGGGCCGGTTATAACTCTAACAGAGTCACCGACCCGAAAGACGCGCTCAATGTCTTGCAGTCGGACTTCTATTTCTTCCGGACATTTATGAAAGGTAAATTCCAAACATGCAGAACCATAAGTATGGTCGGTCGAGATCACTTTACCAAGCTCTCCACGAAGAGTTCCTTTAATGACCCTGGCGTGATCCCCCACACGCAAAAATTGCATTGCAAATGCCATGACAGTTTTCTTGAGGAAAGGTTTGTCCCATCTGGATTCAAGATGGAGTTGAATGTCGTCGACGTGAGGAGAGGTGAGGAGTTTGAGCTGATCACAGTGGAAGTGTTTTAGTAGGAGCCCCATGTAGTACCTTTCTCCTTTGAATGTCCATCCTACTACTTCGTCACCAATGATGATGTCAGACACTGAATCATTTTTCGGAAGACAAGATCGCTCAACCAATGCTCGACACCCCCGAGGCATCGGATAGGGAAAGTTGCGTGTAGGACATAGGACTTCGACAGTATCCTGCCCAGACTTAAAGATTTTGCCTATGCAGCCCTTGTACTTGCTGTGCCTGATCCTCACCCACGCTGGGTTGGGAAGAGCAGTTCCTGATCGTTCGACTGCTCCACGTTCTTCGTCCGTGATGCGACTGTACTTTTTGATGGCAGCGTAAAGTGAGTTGTGTAGAGAATCTGCGATGGTCTTGGGACTGTCCGCAACAACATAAATTTGGCCCACTACCCAAGCTGACAAGGTGACAGGAAAGTTTTTCCTCCGAAGATGGTCAGTGACATGTTCTGTGACAGTTCCTGTGATCCATTGAGTGAGTAATATGCTATGTGACTCAAAAGAAACCTACTTTGAATATCAAGCAGATACATCCTGCTTTCAGGAGCTCCATGAGTGCGATCCTTGCGGCTTTGGGATAAGCTGGGCGAATTCTGCTCAAACCAACTGGCCATGTTGTCGAAGGTTGCAGCCAACCTCTGTTTCGCCGATGGCCCTTGCATTCGCGTGACCTTTGGCGACCGAACAGACATTCCATCTCCATCTCCATCTCCCTCCTCATACTCCTCCTCCTCATCGTCCTCCTTTGCCTCATCAAGTATATACATATGTTTACGCTATATGTTGTTTAGTGTACGAAAATATCACTCACGAAATTCACTTACTTTGTATGACCTATGTGATTTGTTGACGCGCGAGCCTGACAAATGGTTGTCCGGACTCGATGCAGATGTACGCATGGATGGTTTTTTTGATGGATCTGGTATGTACGTTCTCCACAGCACTGTAAGGACCCTCAAGGATTCATCGTTATCAGCGTCACCGGAGAATAACAAATGTCAGGGTTCCACCCAGTCATCCTCAGAGTACTGGTTGCTGAGATACACCACAAGTGCGTCATCCATCTCAGATAACGACATGGACGTCATGAGTAATTGCTTCAAAATTTCCCATGCGCCATTATCGTATAGTGCTGATTGTCCTGTCTGATTCACTGCACCGTGCTCATGAATAACAATGGTGACAATATTCAATCATGACTTACCTTCGCTAATCCTGCAGTGATGCTTCATGGTTGGTTCATCACCACCAGATGCGGTGTGTTTGGACATGATTCTGCATAGTATGATCAGTTTCAGATTTACAGCGAACTTAAATTTCTGCGTACTTTTGTAATCAAGTCTACGTTTTTTGTATTCAAAAGTCTATGTTTTGCATTCGAGAATCTATATAATGCTATCTATGCGAAGCTATCGTATCGTAATCAAGGTGGTGGTAGGAGAAAGAAGACCTACAGATGCACAATGTCAGTATTTGTAGTGAATCACTATTGTGTGGATCTTAGCTAATACTCACAGCAAAATTTGTGAATTGTGGACCCACAGCGCAGCAGCATTGTCTTGTAAAATGGGGGTGACATTGTGGACCAATGGCCACAGCAAATATCAATTGCCGCGTAAGTTAATTGTGAGGTCCTCCTAGTACCGGAGTGAAAATAGTGAAGTCCTGCTGCCTCCCCAACGCCCACCTGCTGAATGGTGACTACTACACACCACCAGCCAACGCTGGAGGGACAAATCAGTACTGCTACTCTATGTATTTGCATCACTAAGAACACCACCAGCTAACTGTGGAGCGGCAGATTACAAATAGTACTACTCTCTACATATTCACATTCACATCGTACTTAGTCACTAACACTGCTCAAAACTTGAGTCGGAAAGGATGCTCTGATGCGAAGGACACAACTGATATAATGAATGGCTACGTGATTCAGACCCAGCTGGCAACGCCCGATTAGTAAGTGAGTTAGCGCTCAATGCCAGCTGAGTTTGAATGTAGTTGTTCACTATATCAAGACCTTCTTTGATTTGACCATACTTCTTTCGAACTGTCAACCTCATTCCTGTCTCTACTTACTTTTCCCTGAAATTAATACAATACCCTGACTTTGCTTAACTTTTCACGTACTCTATAACATTATTTTAGCATAGTTAATGTAGTAGTGAAAATATGGTATGAATCTAAGCAGCAGTGTACGACTGCCCATCGTTGACGTCATTTTCCCGATCAGCATGCATTTGTGAGGCATGTGCATACCATGTACTAGCGCAACACCCATTTGAAATTTTCATGGTAAGCATGCTCTCCAATCTTCAATGCATGACTTTAATTCCAAGTTGGATATTAGGTAGTCAATATAATAATTCCTATCTTGATACATCATATTGGACCCTGACTCTATGCATTGTCCTCTTGCAGGTGCCCTTACTCTTCTTCTAAAATAACACCTGCAGACTCACAGATCACACCCTTTTCTGAACCTCCAATGTCGCAGGCCAAGTACCCTGTGGGAGAAGCAGCATCATTCGAGATCTGACTGATGTCGGGCACACAAACTCCATACGGCATATAACGCTCGAGGTTGTCAGCACGGTAGTACTCCTCCAGCCATCTTCGCCTATATGTTGTCATCCGTTCTACAAGGTATGCAATATTATTTTCTGTGTTCCTTAGCTCTTCCTTGACGCAATACAGCTCAGATTCTAGCCCGCTTTTGGACTCCTTGTCGGTGCCTAATTTTTTTCAGATCCGTTGGACGGTTTTCAGTCTCCTCAATCATCAAATCTCACCTGTCATTTGAGTTCCTGAATGGATCAATTGCTTTGTTTGAAGTTGTCTGCAGGGTAAGTCTGATTCCGGGTAGTTTTTTGTAATGCTTGATTACTCACTCACAATCACTACCGCATAGTTCATCCACATCACAGCCTCTGTCCACCGAGGAGAGTTGGAAGCTCAAGGTAACTTGTAAATTTGATGTTGCATGCCAGCATTGCCCAAGAGCTTACCTTAGTGTGACATTGCCTCCAACGTGGATACATTGTCGCAAATGCTTGCGAGAGGGTGAGCCTGACATCTGATGTCCAAATGGTGCAACAGTTACTGAAATAGTGCTGTAGACTCAAGTATCTGCGCGCCATATGACTATACTGTGAGGTGAGGTAATGCGCCATTTAATATTAATGGCTCTAGGATGGCGGATTTTTTTTTTCCATTACGATATCTGTGCTACTCAGATGGTGGGGCTCATTTCCTTTTGCGATATCTATGGCGTGGGATGGCAAAGTTTTCTTGATCATGTGTCATTTGGTATATAGTAAAGCATCTCTGTTATTACTGGTATCAGAGCCACCTCGTTCAACATTATTATTATTATGAGTAGCGATGGAAATAATCCCGATTCTTTGCGCAAACGCAGTGGTTCAGCGCTTTGTCTGGGCCCGCGCAAAAAAGTGTCAGTGTTCTTCACATGGTGAACTACTGTCGTCCTCACTTTGTCCTCATCATCAGGGCTTCCTCAAATCCTTTGGTACTTCATGGTTGGCATTTCGGTCGCACAGTTTTTGCCCTTTGTAACTATCCTTCTCTTCTAACTGCTGGTATTCTCCAACTTGAAGAATTACAAGATTCTCCCATAGAGGATTATCCCGCCGAGTGAGTGCAATTGCAACAATTACATGCCACCATGACTTACTGCTAGATTCAATGACAGTGTTCGATGGGAACACAGGGTGTTCATGGAGCTAATAGACTCCTATCCTGGTCTTCTAGATCATTTGATGAATGGCGAGGAGGAAGATGTTATTCATGTAGGAGAATTAGTAGGCTTTCAAAAAATTCAAAATACCATCGTACTCACTGTTTGCAGCTGGGTAAAGGAGCCTCTGGTGCATGAGGTGATGATACCAAGACCCTCAAATCTGCTGTCCTCGAATGGCTTGTGCCCAGAGGACAGGTAGTCATACCACCCCTCTCCCGGAATATCAAGTCAGATCGGGGGTTCAATCATGAAGTCACCGGTGCTTTACTTTGCCCCGCAGGCCTTGATTGGTCAAATGCAGAGTAAGTCATTCTATCATTCAATCAACTAGCTGTCATAACACTACTTAGAACCAAGCAGAATCTCAAGAGCGGTGAAACTGCTGTTCGTGGAGATCAATGGCCCATGTTCTTATATGCTGGGTATGATTACAACCCCAAAGATCCATGGAAGGGGTTGCTGAAGAGCGAAATACTCGTCTATGTGAGTGCACTTCGGCGAAAAAGTTCTCACTCAATACAATATCCCTTGGTAGGGTTTCAAACACATCTTTACTTCTCCAAGTTCAGTGGATAAGGAGCCGAAAGCTACACGCTCCGGCAATGCTTACCTCCATGGCATGAAGTCGGTAACCAAAGGATCTGTAGCCTATATTGCTACACAGGCATGCACGAAAATTTTTCATGTATGCTTCCACCTGCTGATTGGTCCTTCAGGTTCGATTTTCGTTGAGTTCCTCGTCCGTATTTTCATGGACGGACACGGTCACAGACTCCGAAAATTTCTATCTTAGTATTCTTGACCTGCTGGAGGATCCTGATGAAAGTCAGGAAGTAGCTGACTTGATAACATGGTGGATGCGGTTCATAATGCATCTCTTCAAACTTGAGAAGCTCTCTATGTTGACACTTTACAAAGTCGAATTTTTCCCAATTCATCCTCTTCGCAGTGGTGTATCAGCACAAACAGTGCACTGTCAAAAATTCATGCGAGACGCGCTGCCTTGCAAGAACAAGCGAGTGTTGGTACTACATAATTTTCATTTTTCCTTCGTTTATAATCGTTCATTGTATTTCATGACATTTTGTTATTTATTGTAACCAATTATTGCTCATCATAGAAACTTAATATAATTGATTGATGCTCCATCCATGTGACAAAGTGTCCCCTTTATTTGCTGTCCATGATAAATCCTGCCATTGTGAACGATCAGTCAAAAAATTGACATCTTGATAGGGCATGACGATTCAATATCATACCCTACCACATTGTCGGTGATTATAGATCTTGTCATTGGAAGCTGCCCAGATATATTCGGCCAAAGATCAGTATTTTGCTATGGCCTGTCAATTCAATAGCATACCCTGGCATGCTGTTAGCCATTATAGGTCTTGTCATCGGGAGTGAGCTATACAAAGCCAGATGTATCAGTTGAACTTTGGCATCTTGATCAGACTTGATCATACCTTGTCATACTGCTGGTGATTACCATTGGAAGCTGTACAGACATATTTGACCAAAGATCAACATCCTGACATTGCCTGATAATTCATCAGTGTACCCTAGAATTGTGTCAGCTATTATATGTTCTGGCATTGGCAGCTAGCTGTATAAACCCAGATATATTCAGTCGAACATCAACATCTTGATGGGGCATGATCATACTTTGTCATACTGCTGGTGAATATGTATTGTGCCATTGGATATTGCACAGATGGTTTTGGCCAAAATTTAACATTTTGATATTGCCTGACAATTCAATATCATACCCTAGAATTTTGTCAGCTATTATATGTACTGCCATTTTAAGCTAGCTATATAAAGCTAGATATATTTGGTTGAACATCAGCATCTTGATAGTGCATGATCATATCATGACACACTGTTAGTAACTGTAGATTCCACCACCAAAAACTGCCTATGTAAAGCCTGATGTTTTTTGTAGAGAATGATTGTCTTGTTGTAGTTGCTGTTGCAATATCAAACCCCAACACACTGTTGGTGCTTTCCAGATCCCATCATTGAAGGCTAGCTATCTAAAGCCTGATATATTTGTTAGAAAATAAGCATCTTGCTAATTGTTGCTGTGGCAATATCATATCTTGGCACAAAGTGAGTGATTATGAATTCTGCCATGGGAAGCTGGCTATGTAAGAGTAGATACATTTGATAATATTAAGGGTACTCAGAGTAGTTTTAGGATTTTCGGTAAAGCTCGCTAAGGCCCGGTAAAGCGCGGGTAGAGCTTACAGAAACACGGCACCATAATCCTCGGCGCACATCGGCACGACGTCGGACTTTCAAATGACACTTAGATTTTCGAAGCAGAAAGTGAGGAGGAGGACACATGTATTTGCAATGAGTAGCGATAAAGTACACCCCCCAACGCGCTTTGTATTTAAAACTAGCAGCATCAATAAATTTGTGAAAGAAAAACCAAGTCCAGTGGGATAATGATATCAGTGCGTGCTATAGGTGGAGAGCGCAGGATGTGCTCCTTGTCCTGGATCTTCGCCTTCACGTTGTCGGTGGCATCTGATGACTCCACCGACAACGTGATGATGTTGATGGGGATCTGCATACTGGAAAGAAGATGGAGAACGAGGTGGAGGGGAGACTCCTTCTGGGCGTTGTATAGGCGTGCCAACTGGCATTATAGAGGGAAGAGCAACGGGGAGCATTCAGACATGCTTGAATGAGATTCTTGCCCTCCGGTTGAGTGACAAGAGGTTGTAGCTTTGAAGTTGTAAAGGTGTAAACGAGACCTGTTTCTGACATGATGAGTAGAAGGACTTGAGTGCCTGTGAGAGTAGACAGATATAGTTGGGAAGAAGGTGGAGAACGACGTTGTGGTTGGGAAGAGCAGCTTCGAGTAGCATGCCGGCGAAAATGAGACGCCGGATGATCATGTGTGAGGGGAAACCTAAAATAAATGTCATGAGGACAAAACATGGTGAGCTGCAGCTTGCAAGATGCAAGAAAAACACACCTTGTGCACAAAACCTCCAACAACTTCATGAGGTCTGGCTTGATGCTGTCCGAGTTTGAGTGAGGTTGATGGGCTGAGTGAGGTCGATGAGCACAACGTGAGGTCGATGAGCGCAACGTGAGATGCAACATCGGAAATTTCCGAAAATTTTAAACTCCGCTGTAAACTGCGTCACATATGCACCAAATGAATAGGAATTTTGATCCCCCCCCAATTCTCACTATGCCTCGTCAATCTACACGTGTACAGATGCTGAATGACCTTGACCAGGCTGCCCTTGTGGTAGCCAGGGCGAGATACCAGCATGTCATGGAAGATGACGACTCTACAGACTCCATCTTGAGCTTAGATTCTGATTTAGATCTTACCCGTGACTCGGATCTTGAAATCTTCCTGAATATTATGCTTTCACCCCCTTCTCCTCTTTCTCCAGCACTCTCCATCTCATCCGATTTTTCTGATGGGGACAGCTCATCAGATGATGATCATATTATCACTCGCTACAATCGCCTCCAGGATTCCATTGCAACTCTCCAGGACGAAATTTCAAAGGCTCGTGTATTCAACATCCCCAGTGTACCTCTCCCACGTGCCCCTCAGCTACACCTTCTAGTTCATTTCGGGGAACACCGCCCGCTTTTATTTCGTCACAAATTATGTGTTGATCCTGAAATCTTTGACGACATCCTCGATTTAATTTCTGACCATCGCATTTTTCACAACAACTCCAACAACTCCCAGCTTCCTGTTGCTATTCAACTAGCAATTTTTCTCAACTGTGCTGGCCACTATGGTAACTCCATATCTCTTGTGGATGTGTCTCAATGGGCGGGTGTTAGTGTTGGCTCGGTCGTTAATTGCACTAATCGTGTAATGGTTGCCCTGCTTGACCAGCATGATGCTTTCATGGGTTTCCCTCCCCACAATTTGAAGGATTTTGAGCGTGCTCGGAGGTATAGTGCAAAGGCTAGCACTTGTCCTGAGTGGCAGAATGGAGTCCTAGCTGTTGATGGGACAACAGTTGATCTATATGCGACACCAGGCTTTTTCCACCAGGCTTTTTATGATAGGAAATCCAAGTATTCCCTTGGGTGTCAGGTATGTTTTTTATTGAATTTTTATTGAATTTCTATGGCTAATTTTTGAAAAAATTCAAGGCAGTTATTATGCCTCACAATCTTCTCATAGTCGATTATTCTCTTGGTCACCCCGGAAGTGTCCATGATGCATATGCATTTAGATCCACTCGTATCTACCAAGAGCATGACACACTTCTGCCAGCTAATCACTGGGTCTGGGCAGACAGTGCTTATCCACTAAGCACTTGGTGTATTACTCCTTTCAAGAAGCCCCGCAATGGATGCCTGACAGCAAACCAGAGGACATTTAATTTTCATCTCTCTTCAGTTTGTATTTTTTTTTCCTGATTTTTCCTGATTTTTCTAAATTAATAATTCATATAGGTCCGTGTCCGTGTTGAACATGCATTTGCTGCATTAAAAGGCCGGTTTCAATCCCTTCGAGATCTCCGACAGAATATCAATTCAGCCGATGACTTGCGGGCAGCTGTCCATTGGATTCAGTGCTGTCTCATCCTTCACAATATGATTATCCGGTTTGAAGAACACCGAGGTCTTAAAGAATCTAGTGGCTCAGTGAAATGGGCCTATCAAGAGGACAACAATCCAATTCAAGGAGAGAATGAAGGGCCTGATGGTAATGAACAAGTGGGTGACAGGTTGTATGAAGGGACACCAGGTCACACACAGCGTGAAAAGTTGAAGGATATATTGTTTGACAGTCCCTACTCAAAGGCACACCGCAGAGAAGACTAGGAATAGCTACAAACTCTATTGACAAGCTAGTACAGAAGATACACCAGTGTATAGTAAAGGTAGTACAACAGAACAACATGAGTAACATATG
>MU172392.1:0-91737 GCA_016695485.1 Suillus hirtellus | reverse complement strand
GATCCCTTGGTCCTAAGAGAGAATCGAGGAGAACTGAGTAGATTCAAGTTAAGGAGAAAGTACAGAAGTAGCTAAGGTTAAATAGGTAAGGAATCGTGCACAGACCAGTCCGAGAGACGTTCGTAAAAGTACAAGAAAGGAAACCAGAGATAAGAGTATCCTCATGGTCAACATGAGGGAGTCTAGAAGCTAGATGGGGATCAAAGAGAAGAGAAGAGAAAACATGCATAGTTTGCCAGGCGTTCCGTGAAGAGTCAAGAAGAAAGACGGAAATGAATAGAGCATGTATGACCCTGCAGGGACGAAAGGAAAATGATGGGGCAGTGCAGTGACTGTAACATGCAATGGACAACGTTTAGACCTTTGTAGACGAGCTAGATGGAAGGATGATTCAGAGACGTTCTAAGGACACTTGGAGTGGGGAATCACGATGTTAGATTCTACTGAAAATGAGAGTACATGCGCTGTATATATACGTTTTGAACGAGTTGACTAGTCCTGAAAGAGCGTGAAGACCGTATGGTAGAGTGAAAGAGAGACTGGAAAGGAATGGCGAGAAAAAGGGTCCAGTTGGTAAGTGTACTGTAAAGCGATGAAAGAGAAAGGAAAAGGTCAGGGATGTGTCCTCGCTGCTCGGACGCGAAGCGTGAAGCTTCTTCGCGTCAATGAGTCACGTGGAACGTCGGACGAGTCCGATCATCTATGTAAAGTTGTGGTCGGCGCGTAGAGGACATAGGGTTCTTACACTTCATCGATTTAAACATTGCCAGCGCATATGGCGAATCACTTGACTAAATAATACAACGAAAACTTTGTATGTCACCTTGAAATCTACTTTAGAACACCAGATCAATACCTTCAAGAAAGTGGTAATAATTAGAAACGGAATCCCCTGCTCCTTGCACAACTGTTAATTTCACCTCACACACCACTGCCCGTAGATATTTGCACACGCTCCTGGAAAGCGATAGAGGCCATACCAGTTGCTACGTCAGAATCGGCCACGAGCTTGGCGTGGTATTCCCGAACACCAAGGATCAGGCGCGGTCCCAACACAAACATCTGCACGACCTGCAAATTCTGGAGAAACCCATAAATAATCTGAGCATCCAGGGAAATGCTCTATAAAAACGATAAATTGTGGTAGCGTGCATAGGCAAGTGTAAGATTGACATACCGCTGAGAATGTTGGAGAGAACGCAAGAATGAGATGAAAGCAAGAAACAGCAACAAAGCTAGCACGTCCAACCCATCAGTGGAAATGAACAATAATTATGATATGAGTGTACCTCGCAAAATAAAGCGCGTGAGTTTTGATCAGCACCGTGAAACAGTCCTCAATAATCCTTCCTGCCGAATGTTGTCGCAGTTCACGGAAGTGTTTTACCGCAATCCGAACTGCGAGACATAGTGCAAGGACCTCCCACACAGTTACGAGTATCCAAGTGATGGAAACTAGTAGTGGCATATCTTCGCCATAGGCAATCAAGCAGTGATGAGTGCCGGAGAGAATGAGTTCCTCTAAAATTCATCGTTGAGTCCCATGCACATTTTTTTCTCATCCATAATTAAGCGTACCCCCTGAAGCCTGCATCGTCGTTATTACATTGGCCACTCCGCTAAAAATGTTGACAGCCAGGAAGGTGACAATGAGAAATATCAGGATCTTTCTGGATCCTTGATACATGGCATACAGCCGAGCGATGATGATGACTTGCCCATGTTTCAGTCAAGTCAATATCACTGAGGTCTCGCATGTGCAAAGCTCACCCCACAGCATCGGAGTTACCAAAACACCCGTCCAATCCAATACGACGAACACAAGAAAGCCTGATGAATCCAGTGAGTGACCAGCCTCAGTAGCACAAACTCCAAATAAACTCACAACTGTGGCAGTATAGCATGGCAGTCATTAGTAATCCAAGAAGTTAGTAAAGAACCACACCCACTGCTACAGGGCACCACGGTTAATTGGAGGGGAATAGTAATAGGCATCTGTGCAGAAGACTCACTGTATCTGTCAGCGAGATGGCCGGAACATTGTCTGAATGCTGTTGGTCAGAAGAAGCGAAGACAGCGAATGTATTAATAAGACATACACATAATGTACAGGCTGCAAAACGATTAACACAACACCGATCATCTAGCCTTCGGAACATACGCAGAGTATAAGATTCCAAGGTAACGCACCTAGGATACTTCCAAGTCAGTACTGACAGTACAACATGGCAACCGTGACAAACAAGCTACATACACCGAGATACATCACTGTCATTAGAGACCAGTGTCGTCTCTGGAATCAAGTATATGTTCATGTGTGTTCCTCTGACGCCAGACTCAACTCACCCAGATCAGTTCCACCTATAAAGCTAGTCTCAGCGAGATGGCCGCTCCGGTCATAGCATCGACATACCTCTTGTCCAAATATAAGTGCTAAAAATAATTTCAAGATATCGACAGTCTATTAATTGTATCATGCTCACCCCAATCATACGCCACTGAAACACAGGCGGCAACTGCGAAACGGCAGCCAAGGTTAGATTGTGTCAGCTTCGACATCAGACCGCTCTCCACGAACCTATGAAATAGCTGCCAAAACGATATGCATCGATGATCGGCCACCAAGTGGGATCATTCGAGATTATGGTCATATTGGTAGAGAATAGGTGGGGGTGAGAGGCGGACTTGGTGGACGTATGACGGTGGCATTCATACTAGTTATGCCACCATCCGGTGCGTAGATCAGCGAAACGAGATCGGGGGATGACGACCGTTCCTGCTTTGATTGGTCAAAGTAGATGTTTGCATGAAGACAAATCAATCCAGGGACCATAGTCTATTTTGGTCGTGAAACATTTGCGGGAGCGAAACACTTCAACACCGCAAAAGATCTAACGACATGGAGTGTGAGAGAAAGTGGAAAAGAAAGTTAGGCTCGTACGAAGTCGTAACCATCATGATTCTGCTTGCGCGCGTATTTCCAAATCTTGAAATATAAACAGAGAACGTGGGGGAAAGGCAAGGCAAGTAACCTGAGTCAAAATATTCGTCACCATTTGCTATGTAGTCGACCAGACAACCAAGAAGCACGCACGGCCAGGCTCGGCATGTCGGGTATCTTTTCCGATGAGTCGTACGTTCGTGTGCAGGACCTCACCTAGGCAAGCCCAGCCCACTAGTACAAGTCACAGCCTAAGCGCAGAGACGAAGTAACATAAGAAGTCATCAATAAGTAAATGGGTCTAAGTGGAAATTGCCGCAGAAAACGGAAGATGTCGATCGAGATTCGAGTGCTTCGTCATTGTATCATATGGCCAATGGATTCTTAGAACGTTCGTCCAGCACGTCCGAAATAGTGAGATCGATACGAAGTAAACGAGCTCGTGTCCTACCTGGGCTACCGAAACCTCCCTGTGAGCACATATCCCAATGTCTCATCTCGTCTTTAGGCCATCGGTCGAGAATACCGTATTTGTATTGTGGAGTTAGTGCGGTGGTAAGAGACATTAGGTTTCACCAGAGACGTCCTGGTTGAGATCTTGCGATTGATGTAAGATGGAGATACAACATCATCCCTAAGAGAGCGTTAAGAGACGAAATGAGAGAAAATGATGCTCGGATGCACAATGATTGAAGGTTCACCGTGCCATATAGCTGCCATTGCACACCATCAACCCTTATTCCGATGAAAAACAATCCAAAACGTGCCACACTGGATCCACCATGCAGTTGATGCCCCTTCGTCACGACTGACGCTTTTGCAAGGTAGCCTGAATGGGAATGTGAATTAGAACGCCGTTCATATTCGCAAGAACCAGCTACCATAACGACGCCCGAGACTACACCGACATCTCAAAACTCCGACTGTTGAACGATCAAGACCCGAGAACGCAGATAATGCGTGGCGAGAGGATCTCAGGATGCACAGGTTGTGCAGAGGGGTGATGCAGCTCGGCGGGGATAGATAGTGGACATCCCGTTTCGGGGAGCGTGCAGGATGATAAACTGATGCAAATATACAATAGAGCTCTGGGAGAAAACAAAGGCTGACGCACCGCAGGAAACCCAGACTTTTGTTCTGACACTCATTTTGTAGTCGATGGCAAATTGATGCCCATATAATTTACGAAATGAATATCAGCAGCATCTCTGCATCGCTTCCTTCCTCTGAGGATTTGAGTCCGGGAGCGTAGCAAATGCGAGAATATGGTAAGGGCCTAGGGCGACGACTGATGAAAACTGATGCAAACTTAACGTGCCACGCTAGATTCGTCATGAATCCCGCAGTATACGTTTTGAATGGGTGGGAAGAGCGGTATAGCTCAGGAAAGTGCTTGCCTACAATATAATCCCACGAACGGGTACGATTCAGAGTCCTCCTTTATATCACTGTTAGTGTTTTGTACTTGGAAAATGAAATAAGAGAAATGGCACAACTCACTTCTCTGGAGTCCAGACGGTCAACGTACACACCTCAACGCAAGTTCGCCTTCCTCCGAGTCCGCAAGTCTTCCGTCTAGGATTCCAGGAATCAGTCGCCGAGTGATCACTGATGTACACTTACTCGCTCTCCTCTACCGGTGAAACCCTGATAAAGACTGTTCACACTAAATCCTTCACAGTTTGGTGCCATCCGAGACAACCTAACCACTTCGCGCGTAGAATTCGGCTGTGGCTATGTGCAGCCTGATGTATTTTCCAGTCTGTTCAACTTGCCTTGAAGTCAAACATAGATGCTCCTAACGCGCACTGAGACTTTGAATTGTGCATCACTAAGAGACCCAAAGTCGTGAAAATAAGAATATGTTATTACAACTTCGAGGAACAAGGCAAGAACACGAAAGAAGACCTATGGAAGCGTGTCACGTGAGATATAATTGTGCCGCTGGCCCGAGACTGCTACTTCCTTCCGCTACAACCTTTCCATGGCATCCGTCATCCCGGTGATTTTCATACTCGCCGTAGTCCTAGGACTGATTGCTTGTGGCTACCTCTTCGTTCCAAAGGGCCCACATCAAACGTATGCTTTCTTCATTTTGTCTCAATCTGAACCAATACCCTCGAATGCAGGATAATTCGTACGGCCATCATGCTCACATTCGCATCATGTTATCTTATGTGGATGGTAACATATATGGCCCAGCTACATCCTCTCATCAGTAAGTCATGAGACTCGTTGATATAGTTTTATTGGCTAATGCAGCGGCATGAACTTAAGCGCCATATCGTTCAATAAAGAGCGGCGAGAGTTTATGATGATCAAGCGCCGTCTGAGCGGGAAATAGACATACACCGCTGTCGCTATAATAGATTCTGCGTTAATCCAAGAGTACCCAAGTCGGAGTCCGCTGTTCCAGATCAGTGAGCGCCTCACCGCATGTAAGATGGCCTTGCGTTTGAAATAGATTACATGCATAGGTATGTATCGGGATTTGTATCGCATTTGTCCAGTCTCAGGTACCTGTTACTATGTCTCAAAGAACCCGGGCTTTTTTCTCGGCCATGCGACTGTAAAGGCGTGTGCGGATCGTTGATCTCAGGCTTCAGCATGTATCTGGCTGTGAAAATTCGTGTTTCTACATAATACAGTGTCTTGCATTGCGCGTCATCAGAGTTCTGCTACCTTTTCATGTTTCGCGCACTAGGCCCGGTTCGACACATCACTTTACTGAGAGAAGTCAAACAGAGTACAACTGTAACTGATTCACGTGTAGCAGAATGATCTGCAGAACGAATGCCAGCGGTGTTCCACGTTGCAACCGTTGCATGCGTGTGACTGCTTTGCCACAATGAGTTGGTGGGTTTTTCATTGTTGTTTCTCAGCTCATTCTACGGTTTAACAAGTAGGTCCACTATTAGTAGCATGTTGTCGTCTGGGCGATCATCGATCATGGCTCTACCCGACGTCGTGGGAAACTACTTTCTCTCGTTTAATGCAGGAACCAATGTCCTCAGAATCATATATATTTCCTGACTCCTTTGGCTTGGCGTACTAATGCAGTCGGCCATAAAAACCCTGTCGTTTATCACACTGGTGCGGCCCTACGTCCACTTCGTTCGCCTTACGCGTATCCTTGAATAATTATGACCCTGGTCTCAAACGATCCTACCTGGTGGCCGACGATCCATTCAAATCGTGTAGCCAGCTATTTTATGGGTGGGTGGAGATCATCTCAGATGATATTTCGATCTCACCTTGGCTGCGGTGTGTAGTTGCCGGTTCTGTTGGAGTGATATACGATTTGGGTGAGTAACATTGTCTTCAAGAACCGCTGATATCCTTATGATATTTCTAGTGCTGACGCTTGGACAAGAGGTGGGTCAATGCCATTATTGGCAGTCATCTCGCTCAGAAAGGCATTACAGGTCGAACTGGTTTGGGTGAGCAGGGTCTCCGCTCAGGATAACGGGATAGAAATTTATCTGATTTATGACAGATGCAACCCTGGTCCCTGATGTCCATTCTGTATCTCAGTGTATGTGAATTGCGTTATGATTCCGCAAGTTGTGCTGACCTGAAAATATCTCACATAGGTGCGATACCTTGGAATAGTATATGCTATGTGTGTTTGGATGGTCAACTATTTGGTGTTGTGCTAATTAATCATTTCTCGCAATCAGCATCCAGATTCTTGGTATGTCATCTAATTCACCGTGTTTGATTCCTCTGACCAACTTACAGACGGTGTTCCGACGATCTCAATCACAGATACAGTGAGTAGTCTGCGTCTATGATTGCCATTCTCATCCAATCAACCACACTTCCATGTAGGGGTGAGTGAGATTCTAGCCCATTATGTCAATGTATTGACTGTCGCAGCTGTGAGTATTTCGAGTCTGAATCTCCGAGGCGGATCGCCAACTTGATTTGCCAGGCCACATTATGTATAATGCAATTATTTGGATGACTCTGGCCGTGAATGTAATGCTGTGCGGTGAGCATTACCATTGTGATATTCTAGTGACATTACTTGACTGAAACACCATTCAAGTCATTACTTTGACTCGGTTGTATGCCATGTATCAGCGATCCAGAAAGATGCTGATATTTCTCGTGGTCACCCTCTTGGCTGTTAATATCTCTAATGGAGTGCTTCTCACAATTGGAATGAGGCATGCCTCACAGGGTAGGCTTTAGTGAAACACTTAAATGCCTCAGGCTCATTGACGGTTATTTATCAGAGGAGCTTGTTCTCTTCGGCACCTATCAGTGCACTGTTAGCTACGAGGGAGATGTCCAAATTTTGAAGTCCATGCCTTGGGTACTCACTACTGCATGGGAAGTCCTTGCACTGTGTCTCGCAGGCTGGATTGCTGTACACCACTTCGGTGATCTTCAGCAACACTCAGCAGGAGGGATTATTGGCGATTTTATTACAGTGCTAATGAAAACACACGTGGTTTATTTTTCGAGGTGAGCCCATAACGCGGATGTGGTTTCTTCTCCGCTGAAAATGCGCATGCACTAGCTTTGTTGTTGTTTCTTTCTTCTGGCTCGGTGAGGTTTCTCCGACGTTCACAACGGTATATCAATTTGTTACTGTCCTTGGCATGCTACGATGACTCATCATTTCTGTAGGACTTTTTTTCCCTGAAAACTGAGATCTATCGTGGGTTCCTTCAAATCATCTTGGTCATGCAGTTGTTTGTGGCGGGACCGCGCCTGATCCTTAGCGTTCGACGTTATCGCGCTGAGCTCATGGCCTGCTCTAATACAGCAACGGACATGGTTTCAATTGTTCTCCAGGAGCGCGGGCATATGTCAACTGCCAGTAGTATATAGCACGAAAAATGTTTGATGCAATTAGCACATGCCGGGTTAACGTTCCTCTGCACACTATATATGCGAAAAATATCTAACACCCATATCCTCATGCATCTAGGGGGCAAACTCTGTTGTGCGTCCCCACGGATCAGTGGCGTTCGTCTATAGGGCCGATACACAAGAATTGAGTGCTACATGGCATTCGGTGATTAATTTCACATCATGAGGCATAGGCGGGTCAATACCTCAGGCAGATCCTTATCGGACCTTAACCATTTCCATAATATATATGCGACCATGTATCATCCATGAATCATGATTTGAGCACACCTCTAAGTAGCTAATCACGATGTACAGTACTTGATGGGTGGGATGTAACGGCGAGCACTAATGACGATAATAACAGACTCGTCACAAGACCACAGGAATACACGTTGGATGTTACAGACAAAACAACAAAATGGTCTGAGGAAGATGAAAGTGCAACATAAAACACAAATAATATAAGTAAGAGTAAGGATAATGTACGTGGGACAACGGAAACAATCTGGATATGGACGTGTATGGAAAAGCAGTTCGACAAGAAAGCATAGCAGTTCGTGGCAAAGTTAGACAGTATCATTATGCGCCGGGTATCAAACATAGCATCGAGGAACTCAGACGAGCGCAGCAGATTGCAAGTATCCTCGGAAAATCGAGTCTCGTACTGCATGATGGATAAGTTGCCGGAAGGCTGTGTGACTGCAATTCTAGAACGTACCATTTCCTATGATGCTTTGGGTTGCCTTGGTATCCTGAGCACGCGCCAAGGTACGAATCAGTGCTAGCGTTGAACGGGCAGTGAAATGAAAACAGAACGTACAACAACATTGGTCAAGTGCGTATACAGCACACGTCTGTTTTCGTTATTCCGTCTGTGGACTTGGAGAAAGTGGGCACGGAAGTATTGTACAACCGACTCGTACTCGTTTGGACGGTCGCCATACGAGAGAATGCTAAGGCCAGCTCCGTAAGCATGTTACAGATGAGAACTACGAGGACCTTACTATTTTGAAACAGATAGCCCTCGTTCAAGCTTCTTTTTTAGAATATCAGTCTTGTCTGCCGTGGTAGCTTGTATTAAAACACTTTGTGGGACCACTAGCATGAGACAACCTACTCAGGAATAAGACTAGATGGACCTTCTTGAGGAGCTGATTGGAGCAGATCTGTGTAAAGAGTTGAAGCGAGTCGTCGATACGGTTGGTGCGAGGATCTTCCTCGAGGTACTGGGAAGAAGGTATGTAAAGATACCACAAACAGCGGGTGCTGAAGCTCTCACCTGATCAAAAGCACTGATTGGGCTGACAAAAATTATGGCGTTTGCGTCGTCGAAGTACGGCACCCACGAATGACGCTGTCCCCTGGCGCCACCAACGTCAAAGAGATGCCACGTCACAGTCTTGCCATGAATGTCAACGTCAAAAATATGCTCAGCAACACCCATAGTTTGGATGCGTGCATGGAGAATATCATCTATAAAGAGGTGAGTATGGAGACATTGACTCGACAAAGACGCGCACCAGTAGACGGTACATAATTCCGTGCCGAGATACGTGAGATGTCATTCAAGAAACTGAGCAAAATTCCGTTTTTAGAGAAGAGAAAGAAGCATATATGCGCACACTCACAACTCTGACCACTCATCTAGCTTTAATTTTCGACTTGTCATCAAGGCACGGACAACCTGGTTCTCCCACAAGGTCCTGATATCGTCCCTCGACTGTTCTAACATTCTTGCGACATCATCCACAAGAGGGTCAGCATCGATAACTGACAGAGCTGTTCCAGGACGCTCAATCGTCAGTTCGTCCTCGGGTGAACTGGGCTTTGGTTGCCTGCGGAGTAGCTTCTGACCTTTTTGGATGGTCCTCGCCTGCCATCCGCTCCGAACGTAAACTTCGCCTTTGCCGGACCCTGACACAGAGACGCCCCCACTTAAGCCATCAGCAAGCTGAGGCTCAGTATTTGTGAGTGGTAGAAGTCGTCGCCGGAGATCAGATATCGCAGTCGATCCCCGAATGGGACTAGACGCAGTTGGACTAGTGGGTGACGTAGGTGACGGCGGCGAAAGGGCTACTCCGATTTGTGAACTGTGTATGCTGGGTGTTGCCGAACTTGAAGCCCGAGTGGGAAGATAATCACCGAGTTCCTGACGCTCGAGAGTGCTCTGAGAGTCACTTCCATCATCAATGTCGTCCCAAGCTTCCAGGGTTGTAAGGATCTTTTTGATAGATCGCACGACATTAAAATATACGACGGTTCTCCATGACATGCGCTCGCTTTCAAGAGAAGCAGGGCTATACATAAGCTGAAATTGCTTTTGCAGGGTTGATTTGCCAGATTCAGCCTGGCCAAGGAGAAGTAACTATGGCATACGATGGTGATCAGCTCCGCAGCCCAATCGTGCCAAAAAATAACTTGAAATGACCTTGACATCACTTTTGGACTTTTTCAACCTTTCCCTCTCAAACCTGAGTTCTTCGTCTATCTGTTCTGAGATTCGACGCGCTTCGGCTTCGTGCTGCAGCCGAATATGGCGATCTGAGTCTGATTCTTCTGGAGGAGGCCTTATAGCAAGAGACAAAGGGTCATCTTGACTACGAATGGAAGAAGTTCGTATCATCGTGGTACAAAGACAAGTGCGGAGAGAGACAAAAAGCCGTTGTATTACTTGTACGAAGAATGGTTTCGAGAGAACTATTAAAGACCAAGGCAGTCACAGCCCGTCGCATCACATTGTCACATTGTCACACATGGTAACTCGTCCTTCTCCTCCATCAACGCATATACTGACTCGTAGCTACCTTATAGTCTGTAACGCTTCACACAAGTCACGGCGAGCTCAAGGTGTGCTTATATACGCCCAACTAAAATCTCTGTGATTCACTCGGAAATTTTGGGTGATTCAGATCGAGATATTCTGCGAGGCTGTCCCCAAAACGGCAGAGGTATGGAATTGCTTCCGTTTATCTCTTCCGAGCCTGACAAGCCCTAGAACTTTCTTGCACTATGCGCTTCGAATTATTATGATAATTGCATATTCCACCGCAGCATCAAAGGGTTCATGATCCAGACGGGCGATCCTTCTGGCTCAGGAAAAGGTGGCCAAAGCATATGGGGGAAACCCTTCGAAGATGAATTGCGGTCTACTTTGAAGGTACCGGATGCCTTTACCCGCGCAGATGGATCTTCACCAATCGTTTTTGTAGTTTAATCATCGTGGTATAGTCGCCATGGCGAACTCCGGCCCCGATACGAACAAGTCGCAATTCTTCATAACCTATGCAAAACAGCCTCATCTGGACAACAAATATACGATTTTTGGCAAGGTCATTGATGGTGCGGAGTCCGCACTTGATGCCATGGAACGTGTACCTGTGAACAATAAGAACAGACCGCTTTCCGAGATCAAACTGACTCATGTATGTTATCAGTGGTGGATTAGGCAGCAAGTGCGCTGATAAGATATTCTTTGATCATCATTAGGTGACCATTCATTCGAATCCCATTGCGGACGCTCAGTTAGTCTCACGTTAATCATAAAACCAACCTTTTGTTTGTTTGAGTGCGAACTCCAAAATCGTCGCATCAGATGAATGTTCTTTACTGCTATAGAACACCTCAGGGTATGCTAACGTTTAATAAAACCAACCAGTTCTTTCTGTAACTCTCTTTGTCGTCGCGCTTTGTCTAGGTCATCCATGCTTCGTAGATCATAGACGATATCACGTGTTTTGCCAAAGTACACCTGTGCTATGATCAGGTCCTGAATGTCTCGAGAAAGAAAACTTCGTGCCTCCTGAAGAAGATTTCTCATTTTCATTTCCATCTCTTCGATCATCTTTCCCGTGTTCGTAATATGTGAAGTTGGTTCATGAACAGGCCAGTCCTGCTCGGTCTGCGGGAAGTGAAGGTGTGTGACAGCCCACATCAGGTTAGATGAGGAAGCCTACCTGTCTCGTCATGCTTCCACTTAAAGTGATTTCCCCGGACGACTTCCAGCCTTGCTCAGAAGCCTTTTTTTCGGGTTCGTGGAGAACGGAGGTTTCATCGGCCTTATTGTTCTGTTTCGTCACGAGCTCCAACATGACAGTAGATGTGAGTTTGTAGTGGGCTTGTCTTCCGCGCTCCACGGTCTCGAAGACATGGATCGAGTCCCATGAACCTGAAGGCTCGTCAGGGCTTGTGGGTGTCATCGCTAAGGTGCAGGCAGTTAGAGACACGATCTCAAAACATCGAAAACACAGATATCAGTCGCACCCTTTTTGAGCAACACAACACCTGCAAAGCCGCCATCTTCCAGATCCCAAAGATAAACAGAAGACACGCCACCTTCGTAATATCTATTGTCAAAAATTATTAGATGATACTCGTGTAAAGATTTACTACAAGCCCATTCATGTATGACACGTACAGTTCGCGATATGTATCGAACGCCTCATTGGCAGCAATCTCAAGCTTGCGAAGCTTCGGCGTTGGTGCGGTGCCATCGTCTATGGGAGGATCGTATTCATTCGACCAGGGTGACCTGAAGAAGCGCGTTAGTACGTGAAGTACATTGTCTCGGATGCATGAAATAGGATTAAAGCCCTTGCCACTCCACAAGACTCAATTCATGCAGTCGCCATGAACACATTCGCCGGAAGCGCAGCAGAAGACTCACCGATAACTATCACCGTCCCTATTGTAATCGCATGCAAGATAGTCCTTCCCTGTGGCTCTGTCTGTCTTGACCTTCAAAGGCTGGTCGACACTACCTAGAAGATCATCTGCATAGTCCGGGCAGATCTGTATGAGCGCGTTCACGTTCTGCTCGACATTGGTAGGCGGGAGGCGACGCATCAGATCGAGCATGGAATCAACTGGGTCTGGACCTTCTGCCATCTCGGACTGCTCTGCGGACGGTCGTATGAGCTTGAACAGAATAATTGATAAACGATCTTGAAGGAAACTGGCGTTCCACCATGGCGCATCTGGATTCTGAACAGCATCCGGCGGCAAAGCCAAAACAGGACGTTAGCCTTTGGCTATGGCCCTAAATATCGCACTAGCTTAAACCACAACAATGGCGATTGAATTATTCTCGTTTCCTACAGAGCTAATATGGCGCATCCTATCAATTCTTGCCCCAAGGGATATTTGTCGCTGTGCAATAGTTGGTTATTTCCCGCTGTTCCATGTTACTTCTAAGATGAACTTACTTCTGGTTTCAATGTCAGACTTGCAGAGCCTTCTGGAATATGATCCAGAATTCCATACACATTCAATACAAGCTTGAGCTTCATGCTCAGGGTTTTACTACGACCGCTACCCTGGACAAGATTGGTGTCTCCAGAGAGATGTTTTTGCTCAAGAGATCGACATCTTTGTGGCGGTCTGGCTTACATTTGAACACCGTCTTGGAAGAACGAGTGTTGATTTCTACCTTCCCCGAACATCCCTCACTACCATGGCTACGATTTGGTATGAAGTGTGGTCTCCTGTGGATGTTGGTACAGGGTGGTCTCTTCATCAGGGACTATAACACAAATACCAACCTTTCCCGGACGTGGGCCATACACGACTTGTCCTCTCAGCGCCGCCCGAATTTTCTTACTGTAGATCCTCTGCAAGATCTTGTGGTTATAGTCTCCTTGCCTGGTATCATCACCGTGTCCGACACCGAACACGATTATCATGCCTTTTGGGTGGAATGTCGGTCAGCTTCATCCCAGCATCCCCACCCGGACTCTGTCTGCGCTTCCTTAGAGTGCAAACATACTTTTGATATACGTGGCGAGTACCACGTCGATTTGATTGGAGAACCTGCGATCTATGGTGATTATATATTTGTCTTTTATTACATAGAGAACAAATCTTATAAACGTGCGTCTGCCACGTTCATGCAAGCCATTGATTGGAGGAAAGGATATGTGAAGAGTGTGAGTACCTTTGTTCTTGAGAATTCTGTTGCTTAGTATAGGCAGCATCTTTTCCCAGACTATTATCAACAAGGCTCTCAGCATCAATTCTACGTAGTTGACCAACGGACAATTGTTGTCATTGGCTCGAGCTTTATAACCGTGCACACATTACAGGATATCGATGGGTCGCCGCGGCCCAGACTCACGTATCTCCTTCCAAAGTGCCACCATTCATCCTTTCCATTCATGATTGTTCATGCCAGCCCATCGTTCAGTGGCACAGCCCCTCACGCAGATCTTATGCCCGGCTGTGTGCCCTCTCTAGAGTCACAAATCATTGTTTTAGAGCTTATCTCACGCCCCCGCACACTGTCTATTATTCTGGTCATTGATACAGTGATCTTCTCAGGAACGGCTTTGCAGTCAGAGACACATGTCAAGATTCCCTGGTCTGACTGGGGACCCCAGTATACGTGCTGCTTTCCGCATGATCCCAGCTACCAAATCAGCGTGTTCGGTAGCAAAATGGCTTATACCCTCCCTCGAGATCATTCCCCTGAACCTGGACAAAGACTGGAAAAACTCTCCACCGTGGGTCACTTCTACATCCATATCTGGGACTTCAATAAACGAGTGATTACTCGTTCGGGGAGTTTCTACAATCCCGACTCACCAAACCTTCTCATTCGTAAGCCTGGCGGGGTAGTTCAGTCGTGCTTTGATGAGGAAATCATCTCGAATCACCCTTACACTGCTACCGTCTGCCGTACTCCATTTTTGACACATGGCTTGCGTGAATTATTCTTAGAACAGGATAGACTTATCTTGACCTCGGTAGGTTTTCTTAGTTGTGAGAAAAACGATGGTTTAAAATGACCTACAGGTGCAACCTGGTACAGTTGATATTCAAGTCGTCTCTCCGGTACAGATGGATGTTGGGTCGGACTGTACGCACTAGAATCAATTTCAGTTGTGCAGGAAGAACAAGTCATCATGCTTCCGAGTTATTCGACCAGTCTTGTATAAATCAACATTACCATGACCGTTTGTATTTGCATGAGTGGCCTGATCCTCGGCAGGAGACGACTCACCAGTTCGAGCAGGTCTAGCTCTTCCGATTTCGTGCTTGCACAGAAAATTTGGTATACAAAATTGAAGGAAACGTTCGTGAACAGTATCCCGCGGCAAACGGCACCAGACCTCACCAGACTCAGCCAAAACGGGAAACTTACGAAATTCAAAAGCCCTGCCCTGAATTTGCCCTGAGCTTCGTACTGTAAGACTTATTGCTACCGAACTAATGTGTTCCTCCAAGGGACATTTGTGGCTGCTCAGTGCTCAATAGTCAGCCATTTCCCCACTGTTTTATGTTTCCTCCCATGAATAATAGACCAAGTTCTCATCAGACCCAGTGGAAGGCCTTCTGAAATGCGATTTTGTGCCATTGGCGGCAGTACATGAAGAGTCACTAAAGTGTAGGCTTTGACAAATAGAGGACCAGATTGATCTCCTCAATATTTGGGACTGCAACATGAATACCCATGTTTCTGGATGTGGCCTAGATGCAGCTATGGGCCTCATTACCTCAATACTAACCCTCTGTATTTCTGGATGTGGCCTAGATGCAGCTATGGGCCTCATTACCTCAATACTAACCCTCTGTAAGGGTTGAATCCTTCTATGTCTATGTTTGGGACCACCCTTACACTGTCACTGTCTGATGGACACCTTCTCTGGCAGATTACCCCTGGTTATTCTTGGACCAGGATCTGCTTATTTTATCTTGGGTAGGTATTCTCAGCCTTGAATGCATTGATAATCTAATGAAACCAAACTGTAGGTGTGACTTCAGGATTGATATTTAGCTTGTTTCTCCTATGAAAATGAAGGTTGTGTTGACTAGAATAAATCTTGGTGGTATATCATAAACAGCAAGTCATGATACCTCATGCTTAGTGATGTGCCAGGCCTGGCTTCAGGCCTCTAGGCCCTGGCTCATAGGCCCTCATAGGCCAGGCCAAAGCTAGGCCTGTGGTAATGGCCTGGTAGGGCTTTGGGCCTGGCCTGTGATTCTGGAAAGCCCAGGCCCAAGGCTCAGGCCCTGGCTTCCAAATAAGGAATGCTGCCAGCAAGTGTTTTTTTTTTTCCAGTAACTGTACAGTTAATGATCACTGCATGTCCAGATGTTTTGTGTAAGAACCACCTGCAAGAATGGACCACTTTGATTCTGATGCTTCTCACAGTCATGTCCAACGATGACGACATAGCGCCTATCACTGCCTGTTCCAGACACACTATCATACCTTCTTCTTGCCTTGTTGATTCAAACAACAGTGCAACTCCAGAACTCACCAGCCACAAGCATATTCAACAGACAGCCCAGCCAGCAAAGACATGTCCCAAGTGCAGTGCAATGGATGCTGACTGGTGTTTGAGTTCTTCAGATGTCAAAGATTTAGATGGCAACAGCAAGCAAATGAAAGGTGTGTACATGCATGTTTTTGGTTTTTGCTTACATGTATTTTTGCTCATATCACAGGTAAACACCTTTGATGATTAGGCGAGTCATCATTAGCAGATGACACACATTCTGTCACATTGTTAGATCCTCACATAGGTATGTTTTGATTATTCTTTCTACTTGCTACTACTGACCATATCCAAAAGATCTTAATGACACGTCTGATGGCCTAGATGCTACAGACACAATCAATAGTATGTATTTTTGGTATTCTCTGGTGTTACGAACTAGGATAGTTCTAACAGCAAAGACTCGACTGAGTCGTCTAGTTGCTGAGATTTCGGGTAGCTTCTCAAACAAGAGAAGGTTCTTTAAGACTTAGACAAAGGAGTGCTTTGACTAAGAGATCGGTTCAGACGACTTAAGAGTGGAGATCTTAAGCGAAGGAAGTTCCAGGTAAAACCTAGTAAGATTGAAGTGAAGTATCTAAGTAATAATACACGTGCTTAAATAAGGTCGTATGCGCGCACGGACCAAGACAATCGTGAGGGATAAAGTGAATGATATATCGGGAAAGTAAAAGTGAATCAAAAGAGAGAAAAAGGTAATTGGTAGTACAAGTAGCGTGATTGTAACATCTGGTGCCTACTGGCTACTGATGAATTAGAGGTGTGACAAGCACAGGCCACATCATGCCTGTTGACAACGACAATCTTTTGCAAGATGTCAATGTCCAGGACATATCTGAAGCCACTACAGCTCGTCAAGAGGACAAGAGCTGTGATGTTGGCACATTTTTTGGTAAATCTTATGCTCACAAGTCAAAGGATGGCAAGACTCGCAATGTGCGAGATTGTGATCCATGCAAGTAAGTACTTGCTCTTGCACATTGTAATTTACTTATTTCACTCATATATTGCAGAAAAAGTGGATGGCTGCACCAGTTTGTTAATGACACCTCAATGTGTTGTCGTCATCTGGCCTACTTACATGTGGTATGTGAATCTGTTCTAACTTGTTCAACTTGCTTATTTTAACACATGCTAGTCTGCATATCATACATGGTGCATGAAGCACAAGTTTACCTCAATGCTGCACAAGGACGTTAAGGATTGAAAGAATGCAGCCACCATTGCTAACACAGAGCAGGGGAGCCTCGACAACCATCTCCATGAGATCAATTCCACTGAGTGGGTTCTGCCATACTCTGACAAACTCTTTTGCAAGGCTGCAATTGAGTGGCTCACATCTACCAATCAGGTATGTTTGTTCCTTGACATGACAATGACATTACTAATATAATTCTCAGCCCATTCAAGCAGTTGAACATCCAAGCTTCAAGAAAATGGTTGATGTTGCTTCATGCACAACAATGGGTGTTATTGTGCCCAACTGAAAGACGACTTGATGTGAGATTATTAACATGTTCAAGCAGCAGCAGATGTATTATAGAGTAAACTCATGACAGGTGCCATCAATCTGACATGTGATGCATGGCAGGCTGAGAATGTTGAGACCTATTTTGCTGTTACTGGGCATTGGATTGAGGAGCCATCAGTTGGTGGCTGGGAAGTTCAGAGTGCCATGATTGGGTTCACCCCTCTCAATAATGCTCATAATGGTGTACAACTGGGATAGGCACTGTTCAAAGTTGTTGATTGAGTGGGAATTGCCCACAAGGTTTGGTTCATTATTTTGAAGCAGAATAGTTCATGTTTACATTTTAACAGATTGGCTATGTCACATGTGACAATGCCTCGAACAACAACACAATGCTCGATGAGTTTGCTCTTTGACTCTAGATTCACAATGGCAAGACTTTCATACCAAAGAAACACCACATCAGGTTTGGTTTTTTCTGTGTATTGTTATGAACTAGGATAGTTCTAACAGCAAAGGCTCAACAGAGTGTTCTGGTTGCTGAGATTCATAAAGCCCTTCAAACAAGAAGGGGTTCTTAGACTTAGCCAAAGGAGTGCCTCAGCCAAGAGATCAGTTCAGACAACTTAAGATTGGTGGTCTTAAGTGAAGGAAGTTCTGGGTAAAACCTAGTAAGATTGAAGTGACGATCTAAGTAGGAATACACATGCTTAAATACAAGACTATATGTGCACGGACCAAGAGCATGGTGAGATAATTGTACAAGAGAAGACAAATCAAGAAGTAGCTGAGTTGAGAAAGGAAATTGTACATAAGCATAGTATGTAGCGCAGGAAGTTAGAGAAAAGTACATAGGTGAGGGTGATTGTAACATGTATACTATTCAAATATTCACGTTGTAACAGGTGTCTTGCACATGTTATTCATCTTGCCACTCATGCCCTGATATCAACATATAGCAAGGCTGCATATTATGATCCTGCACAAGGTGAACCTGCTATTCATGTTGAGGATGGCCAATAGGACAAGATAGGTCTCATTTATGCAATTTCTGTTAAGGTGGTGTGCTACCAGTTACCTACTATGTTATGACTGACAATTTCCTAGCAACGTTCCTCTGCATCCCAAAAGCAGCTTTTCAAAGATATTCAGGCCCATCCACCAAATGAGGGCGTTACCTCAGTCCAGCTGCTTCTTGACATGCCTGTCCATTGGTCATCCACCTATGTGATGCTGGACCAAGCCAAGAAGAAGAAGCATGTAAGTCTATCAGGTTCATGTTTTGAACTAGTATCAAAATAATGACATTTAGTTGGTTGATACCTTTGTTTACGAACTTGGGAAGAAGGAGACAAATCTCATGAAGTGGGCAAAGATTGATGCACTCAAGCTCGAGCCTGATGAATGGGAACATGTCAAATTATTTGTGAACTTGCTTGTGGTCTGTCCCTTAGTTATATTTTCTCTTCATCACCAAGTGATCGAGTCAAACAGCATGCAGACAATGCTTCTCTTCTGACACTGGACCCTCCCTTCATCTTGCCCTCCCAGCTCTTGAAGGTCTTCACAAGGCTTAGGTATCTCATTTGAACAACTCCAAATATGCTCCTTTTCATGTTGGACTCACAGCCGCTACTGATAAGATCCAGGAATACTATGAGAAATCTGCAGAATGTGATGCATCTATTGTTGGCATATGTACATCAAAATTTTCTATTGTCTGTTCTTCTGCTCATACATGTTAAGTACTTGACTTGAACCACAAGGACAGTCATTTCAAGCGATTCTGGGGCAAGGCTTTACACCAGGAGGCTCTCTAGCATACTGAAAAGATTGTGAGTTGAGATTTCCACTTGTGATTTTCAAATCTAGTCTGACATAATTATTGGTAGTTCAAGGAGTGCCATATCCAGATGTTTGGGGAGACATAGATTCTCATGTCATTCAAGAAGATAGGGTCAGGAAAGTTGGCCAATATCCTTCAGGAGCTGTCAAGTAATGAGGGGGACAGTGATAGTGAGTTTGAGACTGAGGATCCTGTTGATCCCAAGGCACCTTGGATGTGAGAGTTTAACTTGTATCTTAACACCACTGAGACTGTCCCAAAAGACATGTCTATTGTCCAGTGGTGGGGGGTATGTGCTTGATTTCATATATGCTACCTTACTGAGTAAGTTCAATAGATCAATGCTCAGTGCTATCCTGTCTGGTCCTCATTGGCTTGTGACTATCTCTGCATTATGGCCTCCTCAGTTTCCAGTGAATGAGCCTTTTCAGTAGCTGGAATGACAATCACAAAGTGTCATAATCACTTAAAGGCTGATGTGGTGGAGGCCCTTCAAATTCTTCACTTTATGTTTCAGTGGGACTTGATTTTTCATAAGCCTGCTCCAACTTCTGTTCTAGAGGCTGAGTTGGAGATGGAACTGATTGGAGAGGGTGGTGATGTCTTGCTGTAGAGGAGTCTGATTTTGAAGTCTAAGTATTAGAATAGAAAAATATAGCTTTTTCACAATTTCATATCAGAAGCCCCAGCCCAGGCCCTCTGGGTGGGCCTGACCTGAGTTTTAGCCAGGCCCAAGCCCTCTGAAGCTAGGTCCAAGCCAGAGTTTTTAGACCTAGCACATCACTACTCATGATCTGGTCTTGAGTAAATTGATCTTTGGACTTGAAGCAGACAGTTGTGTATTTACATTATCCTTGACCTTGATAGGTGAGAGACAATCCCTCAACTCAAAATGTCTATGGCAAAAGTATTTTCTTCTAAGATCATAAAGATGGCAGTCAAATTCTTCTCTTTTCCTTGTATGCTTTTCCAAACAAATGACTTCTGCAGGTTGTTTTTGAAACAGGATCATCTTGTTTCAACATTATGGGTATGTATTTTTATTTTTTGAACCTGACAATGGTTTAATCTGCCCTAATTGCAGTCATGAATTTGCACAGTTGATATTTGGGTTGTCTCCTTTGTACACTGGCAGACCAATGTTAGGTGACATTATCTGTCAATGTATTTGTAGACAAATTATGAAATGTTGTAAATCTTCGATTTCTTAAACAGATATCAATTGGCACTTCCATAGGATTCTTCATTCTTCTGTGCAAGTAATTGATGGATAGATATGTTGAGTGATCATAGTATGGTCATTTACACCCCATACAATACAGCCAGTGCCAGCCTAAGAGACCTGCATCAGTGAAAATGTCCTAGTATAGATTGATCTAGCAGGCTCCATAACACACCTAAAAGTTCATGCCACCAATTGGAGCGTGGAATAATACACTGAGGACAGCATTGACAACCCATCATGTATCATCCAGAAACAGACCTTGAACAAAACCATCTGATCCCTATCCTTTTCTATATAATGGTGCTATCCAGCATTAAATGTTCATGGCTTAGTATCAACCATTGTACTACTTATAACTTGTGGAGACAGGCACACATGTGGAACATTTGGGTATGAACAAAAAGCTGTTCAAAATTTTTATTATCACCATAATACAAACAGAACTGAAAGGGCAGTGGGAGAGGAGACTCTGGGCTGTGTGTCACCCTTACAACCACAGGAAGCCTTGATATTGATGTTACACAAGCTCCAAGTCAAATGATGAAAACATTGTATGGTAGTACATGCACCACTCTGATGGAAACACGTGTTACACTACATCCATCATGAATCATAGAAGGTCACTAGAGACCAAATAATTTGCACTGTTTGCTGTGTGAGGCTGTGGATAGCAAGTGTGCAAGCTCAAGATCGGTGTTTGACCAAACCCTTATAAGTACGTGTCCAGATGCGGACATCCTACCAGAAAGGCCCGGAATATCCCGGCACCGCGACATTTCCTGCGTTCATGCCACAAGTTGTGTCGAGTTCGCCGTAAGTTCACCGTACCTTGCACTTCAGCTTCCTCACTGCTCAGTCGCACTTACAGTTTTTCTTTAGACCCACAGAGACCCACCCACCACTTCCTTCAATTTTTCTTTGCTCCATAGTTGTCATAGTTCCTTTTTAATCCAGCATCCTTGTATTTTGAGGTATCAATACATGTTTCATTTTGAAGCAACCCGAAGAGTGGTTCGACATGATCGAATTCGTAAGCAGTTACCCCATCCTCCAGAGTGGCTCCACCTGCTTGTGTAGCTAACGCTCAGTCCAGCCCGTCATGTCAGCAACTCTCGAGCTATGCCCAGACGAGGCTGGACAGACCTGCAAAGCACTGTGGTACTGCTCACATCCAATACATGCTTGAGCTTGATGCCCATGGCTTCTAGACTGCTACCCTGAACTTATCCAGTTTATTTCTTGGGGGACAGGGATGGCGTAGCTGTGACCAACCCTTTCATACAAGTGATTGATTGGAGGAAGGAATATGTGAATGGTGCAAGCCCTCTATTCTTGAGAACTCTCTACTTCACATTGAAAGCATTGTTACATTGACGAGATATACCTGCAGTGAAGACATTTTCTGTATAGTTTGACGAACAGACTATCAGCAAGCTTACCTCGGTTGATCTTCTAACCCTGTGCACGTTACAAAAAATCGACAGGTCGAATCACCCATCACCTTCCTGAGGGCCATCTCTATGGCTGGTCGTTCATGCTAACCCATCTTTCCACGGTTCAGGCGCAGCAGCCCTCGCGGATCTTATGTCCGACCGTGTACCCTCCCTAGAGTCACAAATCATGGTTTTAGAGCTTTTCTTCAGTGAATCCTGTCATTCTAATTGACATGGTCATCTTCTCAGGGACGAGCTTGTGCTCAAAGATATCTGCTGATATCCCCTGGTCAGACTGGGGACCCCAGCATGTGTGCTACTTTCCGCATAACCCAACCTATCGAATCAGTGTATTCGGTAGTAAGATGGCCCATGCCTTCCCTCAAGGCCATACCCTTGAACTTGGACAAAGGCTGGAAATACTTGCTGAGGGTTTCTTTCTATGACTGCATCGCTAGACCAAGTTCTCATCCGCGAGCCCAGTCGGCTAGCTCAGCAGAGGTCACCTCGAATCATCCTTACATCGCTGCCGTTACCGCACGCCTTGTTCGATGGATAGCTTCCACAGTTTATTCTTGGAGGAAGATCGAATTGCTTTAACGTGGTTAGGTCCTCCTAATTATAAATATAGAATAATCTAACGTGGCCAAACTGTAGTTGCGACTTGACAAGAACGTTGATATCAATGTCGTTTCTCCTAAGATAAAGATGGATGTTGGGTCGGATCTCACAAACTAGAATAAATTGTAGTGGCCCAGGATAAATAATAATCATCCCATGATCATGATCAGCTGTCGGACAGCCTCACTAGATAATGATCTTCCGTGAACCGCTACGGCCATCATCTACACATTGACAGCTCCATTATCTTCTTGCTTCTTATCTCGTACGCGCCCTGCCCCTTTCTCAAATCTTTCAGGTTCATTATGCGCATTCGCCAATTCCATAACGTTGAATTTCTGATATCGGTAATAATCTTCAACAATACTCACGCCAACGGTGCTCTGCATAATTTTAAGATCAAAAACGGATCTGAACCTGAACACAGCACGGACCTTGAAGACTTCCACTAGAACGAACACATCAGGGTCGTCGAGGTCGACAGTATAATTTGACGGCATGCATTTAGCTACTTCTTGGATGATCTCCATTCGTGTCAGCGTATTGTGGTTGCGCGTGCGCAGCTCGATCTTGTACTAAAACTCATATTGAATAAATCGCAAGCGTCGACTTGTTTGTATACGTACCTTGCGAGCCCTCGGGGACCCCTCGCTATTCTGATTCTCCAGAGCGCAGTACGCAGCAACGGTTCGATGACATAAGGAGTGGAGCTCTGGAAGGTTCGCAACGCACGTGCCGGAGACTGGTGTCAACCGATGCGTGTATCTGTCATGCCGAGTGAGTACGAATCGAAGAACGAGTACAACGTATAATTTCCACTTTGTTCTCGTGACGCCCGTTTTGTGAACGTTTTCTACGTGTTTCATCACCAATTTTACTGGATCCACAGGGGGTTTACATGACATGAAGATGACTGAGTCAGAGTGGTCAGGATAAGTTTAGACTGATAGAAAACGTGTGCTCGTACCACAATTGGTATTTGTCATGCAGTTGGCTGGACCTCGCACCATCAGCCTGAGCTCGAGAAATAACTCGGAACAGCAAAAGTTTCACCCACCGAACCGCTTCTCCACTTTTGGCCGCTTCAACGCAGCGACCTCTTTTGCAATCTGCGTTTCTAGATCATCTTCTTCATCCACATCCGAGCCGTTATCCCGATCATTAGCAGAGGACTGCCCTTCAACGGGCCACATGTCAGCAGCTAGCTATCAACAACCACCATAAGCTGCGTGCGAGATCTGAACGTCGACAAAGAGAGACTTCACCGATTCAAAGAGATCGTAGAGCTCGCCGACAGTTCCTTGTTCTTTCCCTTTTACGCAGGTTGCCCAGATTCCTGGTCCCTCGATCGTTCGCTTTACCCAGGTGGGCGATACGCCGTCCTGTCAAACGTCTATCGGTATCATGATGGAGATCCGGAGAGTTTTGTTGATTGTATTAGTACTCACTGATCGATATTTGCGCTTACGGCCATTAGAAGGGCCGCTTTGTGCTTCTGTCATTTCTTTGGATGGAAATGTGAAAGTCGTTCGAGGTGCTGAGGGGTTGGCACTTCGTTTCTGACGGGCCTGGTCCAGTCTGAGTCGATACTTGGAAGTTCACGTTCAGGTACCGCGCGCCGCGCCTAATCAAGACAAACAAAGTTGCCCCGCTTCCGCAAGGTCGTGCAGACGCTTGCAAACAGCGAATTACAGATCATATATTATACATAATGAAGCGAGTCTGATATAATAAGCGTCCAACTCCGGACCCAAGTTGCAAGACAACAAACTTTGACCCATAAATAATATGGAGGCGTCCAATGACATTTATTTTTAAGTTACGACTCCTCCTCGTCCTCGTCCTCCTCACCATCTTTTGCTTCGCCACCAGTCCACTTCCGTTCCCATAGTGGGGGCGGAGAGTCAGGATGACGCCGTAATAATGGATGATCAACGGGGAGGGCACTTCTCGCCACCATTAGGCGCTGCTTGAAGACTTCATGCTGTGACAAAAGCTCTGTAACGTAATCGATAGCTGTAGTGCAAGATTAAGATAAGTACGAAACAAAAGGAGAGATGCGGTTTGAGTACTAACTCTTTGAGAGCACGACATGTTCGCTTTTTGGACCGGCCCTCCCGTCGGCCTTCTCGCCGTCGTCATTTGCTGACTTTGCTTTACACCGTCGTCTGCCAGCTTTCTTCCCGTTCGCGGCCGCTTCTTCTTCGATTGCCTCAGCCAACATGGCTTCCCGTAGAGAGGGAACGATGTCGCACAAAGCCTCGTAACCCCTTCTTATATTGGCTCTTCGCTTCTGCTCCGATTGTATATGATTTGCTTTTTTCTGCGAGGGTGATAGAAGCGTTGACGCTCTACTGGCGTCACTCACAAATTGTTGCGATGTAATTGATGACTGTCGCCGCCGTTTATTGGAAACATCATGATCCAGTGGCGGGGATCGTTTGTTTGACGAGACCGATGTAGGAGTGGTATGGTGCGTGGAGAAGGATGAAGCTGAGGAAGACGGATCAACGGGAGACTGACTCGATGATGAGGATGATGCATTATCGAAAGCGAACGTTCTTGCTCTAGTTCTGGTGGAGACGGATGAAGGATCCGTGGTTCGTTGGAGAGGGGGTATGTGTACACGATTGCGGGAGGGCAGCAGCTGGGAATGGCCTGTGGTGGGGTCATTGCTCTCTACACGTCGTTCTCGACGAGTAGAGTAGAGAAATGATAAGGAGTTTGGCTGTGACTGGGAATGACGGTGAACCGGTGGTTCCGACGGAGACTCACGAGATGAAGGAATGCGAGTGAGTGGATACCGCCATTTATCCGTATCGAGCGACATAAGGTCTTTGGTTGCTTGAGCCAACGCCTCTCTTCCGTGTGCTGGAGGCATATGCTCATGCGAGACTTCTAGCTCCACATTCCATGCTGCTGAAAAGTCGGTAGTGTCAAGGGACGAAAGGAATTTCTGAAAGGCATGAGCCTCAGTAGGAGTTAAAAGCGACATAGGAGTCGTTGAACGGGGGCGAGTACTTTAATGAGGAGTACTTTTGTACTCTGGTAGGTTTAGTGACTCGCACAGGATGATGAGAGTTGAATTTAAAACCATCGCAAGGCTGAATTTGCTGTCACGGCCAGTTCGGGATTCATGCGACAGGTGGCTGTGCTTCCCCATGGGATCTTGCCTTTCTTGGTTCCGCGAAAAAAACCTATGTATACTGATTGCGTACTACCGGTAAGTGGATCCCTGACGCCCTTTTATGAATCACGCGCACAGCCTGATATGAAGATGCATGTATTAGCTAGATGCAGTACTAGCTCTTTCTTCTAATCCAACCTTATTATATATATATCGGAACAGTTTCGGTGACGATCGGAAGGCGACTCCTTTCAACGTTGCAACGGCAATGAACGAAGAAACGATGCGTGATCTAGGATTAATTTGAGACAAAGGTACGAGGAAGGGGGGTTGCATGCAGGGGTGCATATACTCGTATTCATGTCACTACCTCATTGGCGCTTAAATCTGCCGTTACTAGCTGTCATGAAATGAAACATGTTGGCCGAAACAAGTCCCGTTCATCGCATAAACATCTACAACTTTTATCCAGGGAAGGCATAGTACTTATTGAAAGGTCCACCCACTGCTAGGCTACATCAGCAGGATATTCCGTTACCAGCAACTCTTAGCTTGAACTTTCGTATCCGATACGGCACAGGTTCCGTTCTCATCGCGAGAGGACCTCCACGTTCCGTTTTCCTGTCATCGATGATGCATGATGATCGACTGCGTATTTGATACTTACTACGGAGGTTCTGACGACCCGGCTATGCACCCGGTTCTGGCGCAAGCGGTGCATGGCGATGATTAATCATTACTCATATTACCCGAGATGCTTAGAGCTCATCGCCGGAAACAACGAGCTCGAGTCTCGGCTCGACAACCGGTACTGATCCAGGAAGTAGCTTCAACTCGGTTATTATCATTTCGGATCTCGTTCTGCCTCGGGGACTTGGTAATACGGATATGGAATGATTCATCATGATGATGTAGATGATTAGTGATTAGATAACCTTGGCATGGCTTATATTAGGCTATTCCGAGTCGGCTTCGGCCTCGGGAGGTTCGGGCTACTATCCAATGAATCAACTCGATATTATCACAAGTTCTAGCCAAACTGGGTGTGCCACGGCGCTCTCTCTTCATTCATCATGTTCTGCATAACGGAGTCTAGGTCTACGCCGGAGCGCTCGCTGTCAAGACTAACTGGTGCATGATCACGTTCTCTGTCTCAAACCATCGAACCAACACAATAATCTCAAACTTTGTTCAAACCCGGACCGTATAGACAACACAAGAAATCATTGTTCCAAAGTACCAGGGTTTGGTCCACGTCGCAATTGTCATATTATACCAACGGCTTCAGCATCCCGGGATGGTGTCTATATAAGGGCTTTGTACGTCTGTTTTGACTCTTGAGTCTGATTGGCCAATTCATGACCATGCGAATCAGATAACGATTATCCTTCAAGTCGAGCTTGATTTCCAAGAAGTCGTCACCAATGAGCGGGGAAGCAGAGCTAAGAGTGACTTTCTTCCCTCCACTCTATCTTCAGAGAAGAATATGGGTGCTAGATGTCCTTCGCCGCGAGCAGGTCACCGAGGTCAGTCTCGAATCAGTCTCGAATCATCGAATCATCAGTCTCATTTTTTGCCCAGATCGTAGACATCGGGTGTGGGGAGGGTCAGCTACTCGCAGTTCTCTGCCAACCTGCACTTTGTCTTCCCCCTCCTGACCCTGACGTATTGACATCTCCTAGCGATGTGACTGAAACCACAATCCAAGCGGATGATCTCGATCTCCACCCGAGGCGCATCACCGGCCTCGATATCTCATCTCACGCACTCGCATCCGCGATCGAAGACACCTCCCCCGCTGCCGCAAACGCATCATACACGCGATGGGAACCACTCGAAGTCAACATCTGGCATGGCGGACTCGAGATCTTCAATCCAGCATTTGTCAATGCAGAATGCATCGTTGCAACAGAGGTGTATGTCTATTCCATGCTATCATCGGGTTGTTTCTAATACCTTTCATCTCAAGCGTCGAACACCTCCCAGAAGAAATTCTCGCTGATTTCACGCCCATGATCTTGGGCGTGTACCATCCTCGCTTACTACTCGTGACAACCCCATCGTACGGGTTCAACGCACGTTTCAGCCCTCCTGGCTCGACGAACATCGCCACTGGCTTCCCCGATCCTACGAAACGCACAGATAGGGTGTTCAGGCACCACGATCACAAATTTGAGTGGACAGTCGAGGAGTTCCAGGTGTGGTGCAGTGGCATTGCGCAGGAATGGGGATATGATGTGGATACGACGACTATTGGCCGTGCACAGGAGAAAGATAGGTGGGGCCGGGATGAGCAACTAGGGGGTGCGAGCCAGGTGGCTGTCTTTAAGCGCCTTGAAGGCGAGACTTGGGCTGCGACACGTGAGAAGAAGAGTACCAAGATGAAAGAAAAGTCAAAAAGCCAAAAGGACCATCGTCTACTGGAAACACACCACTACGACGCGCATGTCCGTGCAGGAAAACGAGGGTGGGCTGAGGAGATTGCGAAGGCTGTATTGGACAAGTTTGAAGAATGGGAAGCAGCTGAGCTGCGATTGGAAGAAATCTGGTTTGTAGAGGAGATCGGGGCGATGTGTGGTGGGTGGTTCGAAGTTCTGATCGAGGCTATCGAGGGAAGTACGAAGTTTAATCTTCAAAGAAGCAAGGACCAGAGAAGGGGTGATTGGCGGGTGCTGCTAGATGGAGGCAGACCTGGGAAGAAGAAGAGGACATCAGAATGGGCTCTAGAAGAACAGACGGATGATCTGTTTGAAGAAGTCGTGCAGGAAGGATATCGTTCTGATGACGACCCGGGATTCGACTGGGGAAGTGGTCTGTATTCTTCAGACTCTGGCGTTGATCTTCTGTGGGATATTAGCAAGGAAGGTAATGCATGGGCGAGGCAGTCTGCTTGGACGTGCGAGTCTTCGGAAGAGGACGTAGTTGACTGGAGCAGGTGGAGCACCTTATCTGCAGCTTGGGACCTTGATAAACCAGAATGAGTCCCGAATACAAGACTTAGTGTAATTCATTGCTAATAGACATAGATTGATTTGACTATAGATTGTGTGCGGCAAAGCTCTGAAATAGAACGAGTGACCATTCATATATTCATACGAGGGTCATGATGGTGCCTGCCCCGGAAAGCTCCTGCCAAGGTACGCCCGCCGCGGGCCGATCAGCTCAACAGCCGAGCAGAGGTCAAAAGGACGGTGACGCGCTGCTCGGCGTTGATGACAGCGGCGGCTGAGATAGATCTATAGCATCCCGATTGTGATGAGTTGACTAGAATAGATAGCCTTAAGCTTGAGATAAACCATCAATTTCTGACCCCCCTCGCTGCAATCTTGATTATAGGCGGCAATTTTAGAATGATGTGTTTGACAGATGACCGAGAGTCTCGGTGTTGCCCAGCAAGTGCCTGCTTCAGCGGTCCCGGTCAAAACAGCTGCGCGAATCGATTGCCATCAATTGAGGAGGCAAATCAAATCAAATGCACGAGTGGGAGCTCGAATGGATTGCCATTGAGAATATGTTGAAGTGGTGCCATCCAAGAATTTTGAGCAGTCGTCATCACCAGCTACATCGAGTGGTTGTCAGAAACAACGATACATTCACGAATACTAACAAATGATTAATGAGCCGTGATACAGGGCCCAGGGGATGCAAATTGCAATATATGCACATCTTTGCTGATGTCCTGTTGCATAGCTAAAAAGACGACGTCGGTCATCGACAATCAAGAAGGAACGACTTGTCTATATGGTGACCTTATGGTCCGGCTAAGGGGAGACCCTAGAGGCGTTTGATCATGAGAGGGAACCCGGAATGTGTATTCGAATCGGGACAGGTCGGAACGAGGTTCATTGTTTGACGACCTGCCCTGAAGGACGCAGAGAAATGTAATAGCCGGATGACGATAGGCCTGGCCTGCCATGTCATAATGTCTCAAAAGTGCGGTAGTACTGGTACATGGCTGGTCCCTGGAGCTTCCGGGGGCCTACACCCAAAAGACGAAAATTCATGTGTTCCCTATCCGAGTGCACCGGAAGATGCCCAGTGTCGTTTTATAAGAGATATCTGCGTTCGAGAGTAAGATCATCATGATGCTCCTAGTTCCTCGAAGCAATTACAACAGACTGCCCAGCTGCATGGTGTCTTGGCGAGCGTTCTTGCTCACCAATTTGAGTCTTTGTTGTACCTCGCAAACGAATCTCAAAATTCACGATTAAAACACGCTACTAAATCTCATACTCCTGGTTTTAGCTAGCTAAATGCAGCGGCTGCGAAGGAAACGTGTACACATGATACGAACGCATATGGAACCGTTCCGTCATTTGCCGTCCATTATCCTGGACCATTTGCAAAGGGAAAAAATTATTTGCCGTGACAACCTCGAGGCAAGGAATCGGTCAAGTAGCCAGAATCTAATCACCCATTATTAACATGAGGCTTTCAGGTCAGCGACTCCCACCACGCCGCAGGCCCGCAGCCAAGCTGTATTGATAGCCATAGCCATAAAAGAGTTCCATGACTGACGAAAGATGGCCGCTCATAGAACAGGACCAACTACAAGGGCGTCGCGCTCGAGAATTTTGATCTCTACCTTGTAAGGCCATTTCATGATGAACCATCAATTAATCAAAAAATTTGATGGTCATATTTGTGGACCGAAATGGCAATGAAATGACCGACATGAACGCACCCTGGGCCACACGGCCACACATCCGCACTACCGACGTGCCATGAGCATCGTAAGTATGAGGACGTGATGGCTGCCAACGACTTGTCCGCGGAACTCATGGCAAGAGGCGCGCTGCGCGCTTCATGATTATGAAGGAAGCATTGCTCCATTTGCAAAATAACTGTGACAGTTGCGTGAGTGTTTGTGGAAACTGATAAAGCAGGGTTTACATTAACGTGAATATAAATCTTTTTGCGTGGCCAGCTGCCACGCGACGATAATATAGTGGCAAAGGGCGGACAACATATGACACCAGTGGCGGGTGTGATCGATGACCCCTTTGTGGCAGCTCATAAGCAGATGGACCTTACTAAAAACATCATCTTCCGTGATCCCTCAGCAGTGAGATTGACGCAGGTTTGGTCAGGTTTCAACTTAGCAACCCTGAAATAGAACATGGGTCATGACCTGGCTCCTCTCTGCAAAGACGGATCCTGTCGGATCCCTGTTTGAGAAAGAAGACTCGCATTAACATTAGAACTCTTGAGAGGTACCACTCACGGCAGCGGTCAACAATATCCCTCCGATCATCTCGACGAACCCATCCAGGAAACATGTGAATGGATATAGAGCTGACAAGAGTGATTCGAGCCAAGATGATGGCATATGTATGCCATCATAATGCCCTGTGCACCTGAGGCTATATTGCCATATGGCTTGTGCATTGTTTGATGTGAACCATGTGAACCAGAGCTCGGCATTGAATATTGAGGAAGGTCTTCTCATCCTGCACAATGTGCCTTGAGAGTCTCACCGCGAAGTGCAACATATGAAGATACGAAGCCATCGGCACAGCCAAGAGAAGAGAAAGCATGGTATCCAAGACACCCTAAGACACCTGCCAGTGGAAGCATGTAAGTGGAAATTTAATTATACGGAGATCCGTCCCGCATCATAACAAAAAGGCAACGCACCGCCCGAGTAATATTTTGCTCGCACCGAAGACGAAACGCACATACGCAATTGAACGCCGATATTTGATGAAAGCTAAACCATGTAACTACATCTATAGCGTGGATAAAATACTAGGCGAAAGTCCGCGAACATGAAGTCTACCACGACGAATGATGCGCATGCCGAGGATGACGTTGCCAACGAGGCTGGATAAGGGGTACATGTGATAGCAAGATATGCACGTAGAATGACGAAGTGAAGTGGAGTGCGTGTGATGCGAAAAGTGTGAAAACAAGAGCACTGTTGGGATAGGTGGTATCTTTAAAGTGGATGAGTAACGTATAGATGACGGCGACGTTCTAAGCATGGTAATTTGCAACCATTAGCGGTCTGTACGACGGCCAGATCCGTTGCTGTGGTTGAACTTGATGAACCGCATTGGCGGTAGTTACCTGTTGAAAGTGACGTTGGTTTGCACAGGAGGACAACCTCGACTACCGTCGTGGCGCCAACGTAGAAAGCATAAGTCCTTGCGCAAGTTCGGTCTTCCATGCGACCCGTTTTAACGCCTCGGCATAATCAACCCACTCTCTTTTCCGCTCCCGACTTTCTAACCAATCCTTGTCGAGAGTCGTGACTTCAAGTTCGTAGAAGTGATACGTTGTTGAGGGTGAGTTGATGGTTGTCACAAATCGAGTTATGTTGCCTCGAACGCCCGCTGAATTTTTGAAGCGGTAAAAATTTCGGAAAAAAATAGCATGGGATGATCATCAGGAGATGAACAGACGGAAGAGGGACAAAGGTTGAGACCTTCTTCTAAGGCTTCCCGCGAGGCTGCCCTCTCTAAAGTGACATCCGACGACTCCCAACCTCCTTTTGGCACTAGCGGGGTAGAAACATGACGTGTGAGCAGAACATTCTAACCGATAAGAAGAAGAGGGCGTAATGCTAAAGACGCGTCAATGCGTCACGAGACACGTTACCCACGTAGAGCACGAAATAAAAACCTATGAAAATGATATGACTTACAAACCCATAAATCTTGTCGCTTGCGACTGGTTATAACGAGGACCTTTCCGGAAGTACTGGCCAGTGGAATGGCACAGCACACAACACGAGGGACTTCACGGCCTTTGGTGCCCATGATGCAGGTGGAGAAGAGAGGAGAGAAGAGGAGAGTAGAAATAACTTTGTCAGTCTGCTTTAAAGCACCGGGTGGTGATATCTAAAAGTTTGGCTTGTTTGGCTCCACGGGCGAACAGCTTTCAACAGAAAATCACGTTGCGGAGCAAAGAGGTGTGTGAATGTTGACTGTCAATGCAGTTCCAGTCCACGTCCACGTATAAACGTGAAGGTTCTGGCCGGAATAACGTTCCGACGCGATGTCACGAGACGGTCAACTATGAGAGTTATTATCAATGGCGAGCGTCAAGAATTTGCACGCACAACTGTACCTGGATTGTGCTAGGAGGTCCTAAAACCTTACTAAGAGCTCGTGAAAAGCAGACGCGAGTTTAAACGGGCGAGATGGTTGTCAAAAAATCTAAGGATGAGAGGTGGTCTAGTAGTACTGATTAAAGAAAAGAAAAAAAGGAGACTGAGTTCGAGTTTTTGAGTGGAATTGGTCGAGACTGAATGAAATTACGAAGCTCGACTTTCCAAAAATGTACCAAAGAGGAAGTACCACCAATTCACGCACGTTCGCCGGCATCCACACGGCATGCTGCGCTATTGCCGTAGCTTACACCCCTGGATCCCTCTTGTTGTTTCCACACCGTTCAGGCAAATGAACCTTCCAAGATTCTTGTTGACTCCGCCATCGCGTATCAGAAGAATGGTATATATAAACTGTTCACGGCATAACTGTCTACACTGGAGTAGCATCTCCACTTGATCGTCACAACTTGGAACAATCCGTGCGCGGTACCTTCGTGACATCTAATATTTACGTGCGGATGAGTTCTGTGGCCGGGATTCAGCCTCCGAATCTCCATCTGCGATGGCACTAACGTACGAGTGAGAAGTAAAGCTTTGAGGGGTAATAAACGTGCGAGCACATTCATTCGTTCCATCTAAGAATCAAGTCATTCAAAGTCACACCATCCCATCAGCGGACTTACGCTACGAAGAACATGCAAAGCACTCCAAAGGCCATCGCACCGAACTGCCGCATAGTCAGAAGCCATCCAAACATTCGGAAAAAGGACCATACCTCCCGTAGGGCTTGTGCACCGCTTTTGCTCTCTGCTAACAGACTAACGATGGTGCGATGAATCTCAGGCAGTACCATCATAATATGTCACTCACGTAGGCAAGACCGCGACGGCACCAATATACATAAATCCACCGGCCACAAAGGGGATTACCTGTGCCACCAACCATCCCGTGAACAAAGAAACTGATTAGAGATTGATTGCAATCACCAGATCCGCTGGTTGAACAGTGGTACCCAAGATCCCGGAAGCATCTTGCCGCACCCCTGCGGCCAGGTCCAATGACTCTGTCATTGCGCCGGACGCCGATAAATTATGGATGGCAATTCCCATGAATGTGCTTGATTCGCTTGGTCAGCGATCGACGATGAAATTATGAATCTAACAATAATGCGAACCCAACCTATTATGAAGCATCAGAATGGCACCTGACTTCGATTTGAGGGGGAAAACCGGTGGGTACTCACAAATGCACCGATGGCAGTCAAAAACTGCGATTGCATGGCTTGCCTCTTGGTAAATCCACTACGCACCAAAATAGAATAGTCCGCAATTTCATGAGGAATTTCATGGGCGAAGCATGCAAGCGTAGTAGTCGCTCCAATGAGGGGCGAAGAATAGAATGATGCAGCCATGCTGGTGCCGGCAGGTGTGAGCCACTATCAAATCATAAAGTGCGCGTGCACATTCCGCCACTCACGCTAATCCATCTGTGCTAGATGAAAACGATGCATCAGGAAAAGCCACACAAGAATCAAGAAGGAATTCACATGTTGTGAACAAAATCACCAAATAGGTTGAGATAGGCTGAGAGCTTCGAAGGTGCCGTTGCAGCATGGGCTTGTTCAACGGGTTCTTGACGATCTACTTCATTTTGTTTCCCCGATCCTCGTGACCGAAGGCCATCAGGTGACAAGGTGGTTGATGCTCCAGATGCTTGCGCAGAATCTGCAGATACGGCAGCATCTGTAGAATGAGTGTGAGAATGGCCATGCGAATGGCTGTGTCCATCCCCTCCCCCAAGCACTCTTAATGATTTCTCCATGACGAAAAAGGTTGCAAATCCAATAAAAATACCCAGCCTTGTGTTTATAATGAGCGTTTGCAGGTACGTTTCGCATACAAACGTACCCAATAAGGATATTTCTCTTCTCTTCGACCATTACGAAGTGAGCACCCGGATCTTGATGTTCTCCCATGAACGCATGGGGGATGAGGTGGAGAAAAACGTCAGAAAGAAGGCCTCCAGTCTGTGGAGCTGGTGAGTAGGAGCCTGGCCCTTTCACCCCAGGGCGTCGAGCCAATAGAGAATACTAACAGCAAAAGCAGTCATCGTATTGAGTGTGTCTGGATGGATCTCCGCGGGAATAAATGCAAGAATAAAATTCGGCACCCTAAAACGTTGTTTGAAGGTCGCGGATTTGGAACCGGGACGTATGAAGGAACGAATAGACACACGCACGAGCTGATGTAAAATGTCCCAAGCACTGGTAAGACAAAAGTTGCATCAAGGGAAGACTCCACTATAATGAGAACCCCTTGCCTGAATTCCAGCCTGGGCCAAATGGAAACAGCCACGCAAATACTTGTCTCATTATTGGAGATTCCTCATCCTCCACAGCAATTTTGAGAGCACTGAGCTTCTCAACGGAAGGACATTCATGTATTTCTGATTCCTGGGCGGTTATTACACCACAAGACACGTTTGTTCGCGTTGGGAAGTTACACACAAGATGCTCACCCGAACAACTAGAGAATCCCGTGCACTTTCTAGAGCGACAACACTGCAAACCAAAAGAGCGAGCACCAACGCGCGAGACGCAAAACGAGTGGCCATGGTTATAAGAGACGATGTAACAATATGATTGTTGATTGAGTGACAGGTGGCTTTCAGGGCCCATCGGATGAATCCGAAGACCGATGCGACGTGTTCTTCTCAGCATCAACCACGACAGTTCAAGACAACAAATCCTTGGAGTCTCCATGTACCCTAACGCCCAAGAGCAGGGTGCCTTACAGGCTGCTGAAACCCTCATGAATGAAACAATGGCGCGTTATGACCCATCTCACGACGCTTTTCATGGTCAGTGATTACACACGATATTTACATGTAACCCGTGTTCAACGATCCAGATCATGCATCATCATACCGTATATAAAAAGTACAGCGTGTGCGCAAAACGGCCCTTTCAATTGCTCGCGCTCTTTCCACCCAGACACCTGATTTACTGGTCGTGGAATTAGCAGCTCTACTTCACGACGTTCTGGACAAGAAATATGTGTCGGAAACTGAAGCAGCGGACCCGTATGAATATTTTCTTCCTTTCTTCCAATCTTTGTCTTTGGAGCACGGACTAGACCTGATCAACGATGGCCGGGCACGTGAGATCGTAAAGGTCGTAGAAAATGTCTCTTGGACGACTGAGAAGAAACTAAGGTTAACAGGAAAAATCGAGGAGTGGCATCGCACGTGTATTGAACTCCATTGTGTACAAGACGCAGATCGACTTGATGCGATAGGAGCGTTTGGTAAGTTAGCAGAACAGTGATCCAACTGTGTTATTCTTAAGTCTGCGTCAGGAATCATGCGGTGTGCTGCATACAGCGCTGCCGTAAATCGGTATGTATCTTAAAGCCGCGGGTAACAGACGTTGATGAGAACGATTTATCCAGCCCACTGCATGCACCTCCAGGTCGTCTTGACACTGCCGTACAGCACTTCTACGACAAGCTCCTACACATCCAGGAAAGGTTAAAGACAGAGCCAGGGAAACAGATGGGCGCAAAGCGACACCAATTTGTAGGTGATATGAATGCATGGCACGTTTTGAATCTCACATTCATTGATTGCGAAGATGGTCGATTTCCTGAATTCCGTGGAAAATGAATACAATGCAGAAGCACTCGAAGTCGTCTGCACTGCGTAATGAAGACACGTTGCATTCTTGGCGTTTTGAAGAACACTGCCCCGGACACGGGAATCCTTGATGAAAAGTAGAAAGTTGTTCCATACTTGTAGTTACCGTCCCTATTTGAGACACTCATAGATCGTTTGGTTGGAAATCAATTCGTCATGGCCAAGTGGTTACCACAATATTTGTTTATCCTGTTTGAAACTGGCTGATAATATATCACATCATTGTTAGTCTGTCTATTCATAGCGGTATGTCACTACACTGCAGAACAGACCTCTTAAAAACGATCCATGTGGTAGCAATAAATCCATCAGGCCTCTTGTGGTCAGGGTCACAGCGAGTAAGCAATCTATTAAAGATGACTCAGTCACTGATAGTTGATTTCCTCTACCGTATCAGTAGTGTTCGAGGGATCGGGGGATGCAACGGCTTTAACAGAGGGAAGAGCCGTTGCTTTCCAGCCGCCTCTGAATGTAGCGATCCCGTTGATGAGGCTGAAAATGGTGACCCAGATCTGCAAAACATGTCAGAAATACAAAGTACACATTTGAAATTAACGTACGTCATTTGCGAAGATACCACTCTCCAGAGACCTGACAAACAATCAGTATGCATGTAATACATACAACAAGAACGAACCAATGAAGGGCCAAGGGTAAATTGGCAGCGTTGGCCACTAATTCATTCCAAAGAGAGTCCCATCGCTTTCGGAGGTCCTCTTTATCCTCAACAGATAACCCTTTCCCTTTTCTTAAATTCCTCTGCCTCGTCAACAGAAGTTTTCTGTCCTCTCTTAGGTGGGCGAATTGAAGCACGACGTAGAGTAGCCAGAATCGGGAAGACCAGAGGATTAACTTGTTCCCATTCAATGAAATGCGTTTTGAGTTGCGACCGAGTATAGCGGAAAGCGCGGGGATCGAGGTGGGAATCAGATTATGGGCTCGCAGGTAATAAAGATGTTCAAGGGGGTAATACCCAAGCATGGACCATCCCTGGAGCCGCTCGATAGTGTGCAACGTACGAGTTGGCGGGGGGTTGCGCTCCATGGAAATCATCCACTGAAAGATTGGTAGAAGACCTGAAATCGCGTTAAGACACCACATTAAGCAGAAGGTATTCATGATACTCACCCCAAAATCTACCCAGCATTCTAGCATCGCCAATAATACTGGTGAAACTTGCCAGAGAAGGGGCAGCGTTGCTCGTCGCATCTTTCCTGATACCGGCACGGTGCTGAAGCCGCGCGCGCCAGTGCAGGAATGGCACTATCAGTTTAAGTGTATATTGTATGAGCTGTTGAATACGCAGTCAGTCGATATTTTGTTCGTATCACGGTTGGGTATGTACCGTAAAGAACTTGCTAGAATACGCGATGAGAAGTAAGGAAGAAGTGGCTATTAGACGGCTGAACTCAAAGAAGTGTTAAAACCTACTCGCTACCGCTCCAGGTGCTGAGGTACCGCACGAGATGATTTAATGTCTCAGACGATGGAACATTTGAGAAAGAACCGAGTGTAGTATCGTTGAGTCTGGCAAGGGTATGCAGTTTTGAGCCTCGCGACATCCTGTCTGGTCGACTGGTCGGTGTGATCGTCTACCTCATATGATAAACTTCAGCTGAGTCTCGGCAGTCCGTACACCTGCACGTGAGCATGACCCCGTGGCAAAAGATTATATAATCTGTTTTCGTATATAAAATTGTTCTCTTCGCTTGGCTGATTCGTATGAACAATTTTTGAGGACTCAAAAGTTCGGGCCTGATATCAGCTCTTCCGCCTTCTCGTCCGCGTTCCCGTCCTCTAGACGAATGAACAGCACTCGCTGTGCTTGGTCTTTCTTTGTTGTAACCGCGGCCTTGTTCGACTGTTGTCATTTTGTCCTGGAGGCATCGCCTCGGCTGAGGCTCATGATTGGCAAAGAACAACAGGAGAGGTCTGCGGTCGCTCAAGGGGAGACCCACAATCATATATATGTGTACTATATGCTGCTCTAGATCTATCAACGAAAATTCAAATGTTATCCATCCTCAATGCTATGACTGGAGTGATTTCCCGTGAACCTCATTTTGATTTCATCGCAAGGTCTAGTGTAACTTTATGCACGATCAGAGGTGATGGTGCGCTTGCTATTCCCAATGAAAACTTACAGAACTGATTATCAGCCGCGATTTCCGTTCAAGTGCACCTGGCAATGTTCCACGGTCTTTTTTCACGACGGTCCGCATACGCTCCGCACGTAGGTATCCGAGGCGTTGCAATGATATGAGATACCCAGGTTCATCAAGGTGTAAGCCAAAATGGAGCAGAGATAAGTGTTCCATCGTTCAACGTTTAGTGATCATGGTTTTGCATGTTACCTTCGTTTCCTTGCCTCGTCCACAGAACACCAAACTACGCAATTCTAAGCAGGTACGGATTCGCCACCCCAAGTTCACCGCTTCCTCACACTCCTCTAACAGTATAACTCTAGAGTCTAGACCGCAGCTGGCGGATCCATATGGTATTTCCATATCAAGTTCAAGTTCAAAATGATACCATTCCGATCATGTTATTGCCAAGTAATATGGGCAGGTGTGGTGCCTGAAGCTTTGAAGTTTGGACCAACTCGAGCTTATAATAATTTTTTACAGTTAACTTTAAGGTTTGCAACGAAACGCTGCACTCAAAAGCGACCATCCAGGGGTCAAAACAAGAACAGATCGATACAGAAACAAGAGTTACCTCCGCCGTGGTCGATTGATTAATTATTTACATCTTCGTGTTGTTCAACCTGTTCTGACGTTGAATCCTTTTATTTATATCATGATCACCTGCAGAATCCCCTATGTCTCAATATTACTGCAACGACTCCAGCAGCCAACCAGCGGCATTCCCCAAACTTAATGACTCCGGTCTTCGCACCTTTTATCTCAAGAATTTTTTCAAACATTCTGCAAATGTCAACAAAGAGTCATGTGATCTACATGTGTCAGATCAACAGGGGGTAACTTCAGCATACTAGTAGAGGATGAGGTAGGCAAATTTTCTTCCGACTCGATGTCGCCAGGTCCAACTGTTGCCCAGACGCAAGGTGAGAAGCTCGTCAACTTCGATAACTTCGTTGTGGTTGACGCATTCCTGAAGTCGTAAACTACGTCCTGCCCATTGTGGCGTCTTTCGTCACGTCCTTCCGCTTGTACTGTCGCGCACGGCGAAGTCTTCTGTGGATCGATGACGCATGGGCAGCCTGCGCCATGCTATTCAATATTGCCCTCATGATTTGCAGTGCTTTGTATCTGAGAGGCTACGGTGCGTCTGCTGCGTGTGATGATGGTACACCATCCTGAAGGACGCACAGTGTTTCACCCTCGATGGGCAAAGGTGGCACTCTACTACACGTGCGTTTTCTGACGTACCATGTTCAAGAGATACTAACACTGCTTATATCAAGGTTATCACAATGCTTCTATGGAACTGTTTGGTCAGTGACTGTGAGCACGTCAAGGTCATCGCTGACATACGCGCATAGGTGTTCCCGGTTATCCATTCTGTTTACAGTTGTGCGTCTGGCATACTGGGGGACACAGAGGAGGATACTCATCTGCGTTGCAATACTCTTTGGCGTTATATGGGGTATACTTTTTGCACAAGTGTGGTGGACCTGCGAATCGAATCCCAGTTGGAAACAACTACCACGTCCGCAGTGCCCCCTCGGCAGAGATGTCGCGATAGCACAGATCGTCAGTACGTTGACATGATTTAATACAAACTATTGTTTTTCTGACCTTATTTCAGCCGACGTTTTAGGGGACATTATCCTTATCTTGGCACCATTTCTTATCATTTACAGAGCCACATTGACGACGGCGCAAAGAGTCCGGGTGATTTGCCTCTTCTCCACATCAGCAATCACCACAGCTGTCAGTCTCACTCATGCATATTTCGTTTTTACTGTGGGAGAGTTAAAAGAGGCAGTGTCTGCCATGTTCGAGGTACAGTATCAGCACTCAAAGTTCAGGCAGGCTCATTGACACCCGTATTAGGCATCTATATCTTTAATAGTCGCGAACTTAAGTGTGGTCGTTACATTCTTCTTGCGCATGCTCGCAGATGATGAAACCATCTCGCGACCGATTGACTCGGGGTCTACTACTATAGAATTCGGAATAGTCGTCGAGGATCCTTAATCTCAGCGGAAGTTGTAACATGCTTTTAGTCGAAGAGTCCTAAGTCTAGCTCAATCTCCTTGAAGGTATACGGTTCACTCGGAAATGCTAATTTGCTACCCAATTATGCATTAACTGCAGCCAAAGTCAGATTCCGCTAGACTGGCTATCTACGAACATACAAAGTAGCGGGTGATCCAAAACATCTACCGCCTCGTGCGCACCTTCTCGCTGTGTTTGTCTCGACCGTGGCATCACACCATCAGATCATGAAGAAGATATAAGCGTAAATTCTGGTGAAAAGTACAAACTCAGTAAGCTGTATCATGATCCATTTCCGCAGTCAGGTCCATCCCTACATAAGAAAAGAAACCTGGACGCCCATGCTAGGATCGTAGGAAGCACAATCCTTTGTTCTGACGCTCATCTCACAGTTGATGGCCACATTCTTCCAAATGAACATTCAGACTTGAGACTCGAGTCTGAGATGTAACAGCATATATTATCCGATTCGTGCGCATTGCGCACCTCCTGGCTCTTTGCCTCGGACATAGGGGTGGAGAGCTATAGAGATGTCACAAGGGTGCAGAGATAAAGCAGGGGCCTGCGCGATTGCACCACACTTCATGCATCCTGCATTACGCAGTCGACATATGAATCATGTTAGCTTTTGTAGGGCAGAGATGTGTGTAGGTAGGAACGGAAATAAATGAAATAGCAGAATGGTATAACTAACTTCTCTCAAGTCTGGCCTGCCAACATACGCTCTTGAATGCTTTGCCTTCTTCTGACCTCCCATCCAGAAAATGGTCGCCTGGTGTGCACCTGCTCGCTCTCTAGCAGCACAACGCAAATCGATGTCCAGCCACAAACTTAGACCGAATGTGACCATCGAAAAGCCGTCGTCTCCGCTCTCCCTGCCTCGCTGGTATAGACCCAGATGTATAACAGCTCCTCCAAGGCCACTCAACATAGGCACATTGTGTCGGCATGTCAATACCAGACCAGGAAAGTCGGCAGTCAACAATATGCAAGAGCCACACAAAGCATATAGAATAATTTACGACATACCTGGGTGTGAGCACATATCTCAACATTTAACTTCTTTGCTCCTCGTCCTCAGGCTATCTGTCGCTTCATGCAAACCCTCTTTCTCTCTTCATCAGACCATCAATCAAAGGTGCCCAAAATGGCGAGCGTGGAATCTTTGATTCGCATTGTGGTATTAGAATATCTCTGGTGATTCGTGAAACCTGATGGTTGTCGCCATGTCACCAGTCGAAATTCCGTGATGAACATCCCACGAAGATGCAACACCCAGCTCGTTCTTCAAACTGTACAATCTGATTTGTTAAAATAGACCTTAACGGTGATATTATCGATGAGCCTCAGCGCCAGTGTCTATATCCAGGGAGTCTCAAAATGGCCGGGCACCAAAGGCGGTAACACTCTGTTGACACGCTATCAGAAGAGTATATTTAACGAGTTTGTTTAATAACTCACCTGTGTCATACAACCACCTGCACACCTTTAACGCGTAATCCAGAAAACCGATACAAAAAGTACCACAATAATTCCGTCGTGCAATTGATATCAATTGGAACCGAGCTCTTTATTTGTTGCTTCACAGTTTTCGTGAACACCGTCGATATCTGACATAACATAAGCCAAAGTTGGACAACACTTGAAGGTCTCAAAATTCCAATTAGTGGCGATCAAGATCTGACAATAAAGAGCATGCGGATAGACTTCGGATGAGACGGCGAGTGAGTCTAAGAATGCAGAGACTGCGTACGGATAGGTGGATGGACTCGTCACTGCCCAGCGGTGTATGTGCCAGAATGATAAATTGGTGAGTGTCATTGGGTGATATGGTGGGATTGGTCGATAGAGTAAGATTTAATTATTGGCTGATGCGTACAGCGTTACGATCTGTGTATGGTAAGCGAGTCATACCTCTCGTACGTCGTTACGAGCCTTCCATGATACCTTGTTTGAACAGCATATTTGATAAGTAACGGCAGAGGTCAGGAAGAAGTGAGGAGGGCAAAACCACGGGTGCTAGCACCAAGTATGAATCACACCATGGAAAGGAACGGAGAATCAAGGCATTGGATACACAGGCGTAGTAGTAGTACGAGCTGAACATATATGATAGAGTCCGCCCAGCGACTCGCGACTTACATAACAGTTCCGGGCGCTGCCGATCAACTTTTACGAAATGAGCCATGGCATACAACTCATTGAAGAACAACACGTCAGGCTTCATGCAGTGCGTCTGAGTCTTCTTTTCTCCACGTCCTCTCTCAGTAAGTACTGTTTGGATCTAGGGATTTCATTGTATCTTCACTGTATTCTCAGCTATCTTTGGCTGTGCAACTTGAAACTGATACCCTGTCAGTACTGCACCAACTCCACGATGCAGATCAAAGGTTCTACGCTCATCATTATTGGCAACCTTATGATATGGGAGCCCGGAAACCGAGGGGGGAGCGAGAAGGTGCTCATGAAGCGACAGATTGCCTGAGGATGAGGAGCAGGGATAGTAGACATTCATATATGTGCTTGCACACGGATAGAACGTGAGTTATCTGTTTGCGTTGTGCAGATCTCCCCCTATTTTGACGATTTATTGTCGGTCTGGCCTTGGCATGCCAATACAATTTACCTTGTATATACCAATTACGGCGTTCAAGTATAGGAAGGTGGTACATATGCCATCAGGCCCATTACCATACGTCTAAAAGTTCACCTCCCACCCACACCCCCATTCTCTACCAATATGACCATAGTCTCAAATGATCCCACTTGGTGGCCGACCATCAAGGCATATCGTCTTTTTAGCTATTTTGCATGTTCGTGAAGCAGTCGGATGTCCCTGATGTCTCAATCTAACATTGGCTGCGGTTTTGCAGTTGCTGCCTTCATTGGAGTGACATATGATTGGGGTGAACTTGAAAACATTCAAAGACTACTAATATCTTACAAGTATTTCCAGCACTTACAGTCGGACAAGAGGTATGTCAATGCTATGACCGTAGCAGCCATCTCGCTAAGAATGGTTTTATAGGTTGAATTGGTATGGGTGAGTAGAGTGTCATGTCAGAGGAATATTCATGGAAATTGACTTAATTACAGAGGCAACGCTGGTCCATAATGACAATTATGTATCTCAGTGTGTGTAACTTCAAGTTGTTTGTTGTGGTTGCCATCTTGTACTGACTTGACAGTATCTTAGGTGCGCTACCTTGGAATCTTATTTGCCGGGTATGTTCGTAAAGCTGAACAATTGGTGTTGTGCTCATAGTTTATCTCACATAATTAGAATGATAATGCTGGGTATGTCCCCTTAGCACCTTCGCTGTGTTCACTTCTGATCAACGGCATACAGGTAGTATCCAGTCCTTCTCGCTGACAGATACAGTGAGTCTTCTGCACAGATGCCTATTCCCCCATAATTAACCGTAGTGTCCTGTAGGAGTAGGTGTGGTTCATTACTAATTTCTTCGTTCACTAATGACTGCCACCCTATGTAATCGCAGGTGTAAGTCTATTTGGATTTCTACCCGAGGCTGGTCGCTGACTGGATTTGTCAGGCTTTATCGTGTACACCGTACGGAATTGGATGAGTGTTTTTGCATTTGCAATGCTGTGGGGTGAGCTTGGCACTTGCGAGACCTCAGTGATGTTGACTGGACTGAAACATGTTCCAAGTCATCATCATGACTCGGTTACATGTCATGTATCAACGATCCAGAAAGATCTTGATATTTCTCATTGTCACCTTCCTGGCTATGAACATTTTCACCGGAGTGGTCACCCTAGCAATAACTCTTCATGCTTCAACGGGTACGCTTGATTGCGAATGAAAATAAATGTGCTTGGAACTCATTAATGAATAACAGAGATACTCGTTCTCTCCGGCACTAATCAGTGCTTGATTCGCTATGCGGAAGATTCGCTCCTGGATTCTGTTAATTGGATACTCACCACTATATGGGAGGTCCTCACCCTGTGTCTCGCAGTCTGGATTGCTGTAAAACGTTTCCGTGAATTGCGACAACATTCGGCGGGAAGAACCATCGAGGACTGTATCACGGTGTTGATGAAAACTCACGTGCTTTATTTTGCGAGGTGAGCTCGTATTCTGAACGTGCTTCCCTTTTTTGCTGAAGGATAGGACATGCTAGTTTTGTTGCTGTTTCTTGCTTGCAGCTCATCATTGACTTCTCTTCGATACCCTTGGCAGTATGTCAATTTTTCACTTATCTCTGCATGCTACCACCGTCTATCGTTTCTATAGGAAGATTCCGTGGACGCTCAGCTTTATGTTGGGTTCCTTCATATTTTCTCGGTCGTGCAGATGTTTGTGCTCGGACCACGCCTGATCCTTAGTCTTCGAGAATATCACGCTAAGCTCGTGGCCGACTCCGACGCAGCAACTGGTATGACCTCGATCGCTTTCCAAGAGCGTGTGCATATATCGACTGGCAGTGGTGTATGATGCCCGGTGAAGTTCACGGTTGTCTAGTGCTCTGAAGGAACAGGGGGATTTCATTTCACTTTTGTGATGGTAATGAAGAAGTTATTTATTTGGTTTCGATTTCAAGGATACATAGGTCTGGCTAGACATGTCACCATTCAGTGCTTGGGTCACCGAAATGAGATTGATGGATGATACCCGCCCCTGCTTTGAATCCACAAAATAAGAATAAGAATATTTGCATGAAGAAAATTCAGAAGCTTTGAATCGAATCAGAGGAGATGAAACATACACACAAGCGGGTGAAGAATATAAGAATAGATGGCAATTTTGTTACTTTGTTACTGAAGGGGAGCATCGAAAGCTCATCGTTTCCGCTCTCCCCGCCTCGCCGGTACAGGCCCAGGAGAATAACAGCTCAGTCAAGGTCGTTCAATATAGGCACATGTAGGTATGCCGCCCTTTCCTCCAGTATCAATGTTCGGCTGAATTCTACGACACGAATGAAAAGAGTTCAGTAATCAAGAAAACCGGATCACCTCGGACAGAGCATGTGTAAGTTTGGATCACAGATGACGAAATTACACCCCAAAAAAACTTGACATGATGACATGGTTGCCATATGTGTTGATTATGATACAGTTGGTTCGTCGCCGAGGCCCGAGGGTCTCACTGCAGCCAAGGGAACTACTCCGACGAGACTTTGTAGTAATAGCATAGGGACAAGTCCAAGCCTGTGGGTTCTTTGCGTACTGCATTTGATAAACTGACTTCGGAGACGTAACGGCTTCGCTAGCCTTCTGGATCATAGTATTGCCAGTTGCCTAGATGGTCTAGTCAGATGATCTGCAAGTCGCCAACGGAAAATACCTACCGCTCGGATTATTACAACCTCTTAACCATTATCATTGCCAGCGGCCATTCAATGTCTACTTCATCATGTCCTTCTACGGGTCTCCCATCCTCGCGCTTGGCACCTTCCTTAAGATTTTTCCAGAACCGCATTGCAACACCTCCACGCGGGTTTTCCCCATCCGTGGGGTTGTGCTGACGGAATGTGTGCAACGAGCTCCACGTATTAAGATAAAATAGCAGGTCATCCCACGTCATCTTCTTGCGCATGATCACCGAGCATGGGAAGGGAGGGATGGGTTGTAGTCGCCTGGAATGCATTAGTGTAGTGTCACGTAACGATAGGTCAAAGACAAACCTGTGAGGAAGACCCTCTCAGATTCACTGAACGCACCAGGTACAACTTCATTGCCATCTGGTACTTCAATCAAGTGGTTATCTAAAATCAAACGGCCGGGTTGCTCCCAGTATGGACCAACGCTGTTCAGTGGGTCAGTGCCTTCGATAGAAGTTCTAATTTTCTGTGAGTGACGGATAGTGGGCGAAGCGGAACTGGGAGTAACTCTAAATCAAGCAAGATTGACTAGACAAGTAGTAGCTCGGAGATGGGAACACGTACCCAGAATGTAACACTCCTATTCTTCCTCAGCACTCTTGCGAGCTCAGGCCATGTTTTTTTCCAATCGAACCAATGGCATGCCTCGGCTACAACCACACAGATAGCATAAAACAAACAGTAGTTCCTCCTTGCCCTTCTAGCATGGCACGCACCGGAAATGACTAGATCCACACTGTTATCCTCCAAGAATGTTAGACTCTCTGCGCTCGCCTGTATGTACTCATATTGACAAGTGTGCTCTGGCGTTTCCTGGAGGGTACCTTGAGCAGCTTCGATCATCTTACAACCTGGGTCGACGCCAGTGACGCGCTTGAAAGGTGTGAGTTCGACAGTTGCTTGACCTAGAATCCCGATAGGTCAAGAGTTCAAGCCCTCCAAAATCACAAATAGAGTTTAGCTAAAACTAACCCGTTCCACAACCAAGGTCCACTGCTCTATCCTGCGCCCTCATTGCGCTCGTGGTACCGGAATATGAAGCTAAACAGAGACCTAGGGTAGGTCGGCCTGAAAGTCGCGTAGATGGTGCTGTCAAAGGAGGATTTGGCGAAAGTTGCCATCGTGAGTGTCCACGTAGTCGACAATGACACGACTATTCATGAGGATGCACGGTCGATATAAATACCCCAATGAGCGTCTGATTGGCATTGATATTTGGATACGGTCATCGGTACTGTCGGAAGTACTTATGTACGTATTGGACACTCCTCCCTTGAGATGAAACTTCTTAGGAATGACTATCGAGGTCTGAGGACGGGAGACCTTGTCGGGCAGCTGGGTTTTAGAAATATATATGTTGTTGTTGTAGTATTTAGGTAAATGTGTTGTTAGTCAACGTTCAATAGCTAGGGGTCACATGACGAATAGGAAAAGAAGAATACAAGTACAAGTCGCAGTCACAGCCACTAGGTCAGATATAAAACATACTCTCCCGCAAGTCGGGGTGCACACCCTCTCCCCATGCTTTCTTTGCCTCTTTGAACACCCGTATCTTCTCTTCCTCCTTGTCTACCTTTCCCTTCCCCCTTCCTTTCCCTGATACGACAGAACTTGACATCTTATCATCGGTACTCAAGAAGTCATTCAAGTAACATCTCCCTCTCTCGCATGCCAAATCGGCATAGTACGCGGCCGGGACGAGACTTACAGCCTTGGTAGCACGGGCGTACAGGTAACTTGCAGTGTGCGTGCCCTGCTGCAGCTCATCTGCACCGAGGCGATTCTCGTCATACACCAGTGTAGTGTGTCGCCTTCACATGACCTTGCAAGCCAACGTGAGGTTGAAGGTAAAAATCGAAGTCAAACCTAGGGTATCCAAATGTAAGAACAATCAAGTTGTAGTCAGATAAAAGGGCCGTACACTGTAGTGACGCCTCTATCAACGACGGTTCCTGGACGAGTATTACCGTTCCGGTCCGCGAACTGAGAGTCGGTCGGCCAAAACTTGGCATGGTGTCGCTTTCCACAAATGATAATCGTTAACAACGGACGATACAGCCTCCTCTGTGGGACTCTCTTGAATGCTTCTAGGATCTTAGGAAGCTCTTCCTCCAACACGGTATTGAATTGACCCTGTCCGTTCGATATTAGCAAGCGAATTCAAGATCGCAAGGAGAACCTATCTCACTTCAGAAACACCGTCCCTGTATACAAAGACACGATCTGGTAGGCTTTGGTTCTTCTCCGCGTACAATCTGAGTCGGTCTATCATCATATCAGCCAAATCCGTAATCATCTGCAAAGAAGGATGAGAATCAGAGCGATAACATTGAAACATAGTAGCCCACCTCTTTCTTGGTCTCCTGACACCTGAGACTTGCCGGAAATTGGACGAAAGAACTATCAACGCTCGCAACAACAGCGGCAATTGATGGTGTGCCTTCAATACTGCCAGGGCCGGGGTGCGTAACGTCCATGCCCACAACCATCGTCTTGGCCTTCGTCAACCATTTCAAGCTGTCCGAATCCAACACATGGTTGATACCTCCGAGTTTCGTGTTCAACTTGAGAGCGATGTTTGAGAAGTATTGATCTTGTTTGTTGGGATCCTTTCCTACCACCTTATCCGTAAGCATATGTATGGTGTGGACGCCCAGTTCGACGTCGCAAATCCGTTTGATGCCCGGATAAATGAAGTTGTCCCGGCGAGAGAGAAGGACGAGTATAAATGACGGTTTTCCTCTCTCGGTAATATTCTCCTTGATCTTCTGACGAATCGAGTCTAGCGCTTGCTGCCTGCCAGGGTCTTCGGCGCGAGAGACGAGCGATTGGGCAAGCTTGACAGGCTGTGATCCCAGTGAAATTCCGCTATTGCGGCATTTCTCGCCAAAGCCTCTCCAAATACTAGTAAGATTCGGGTCGTCGGCCCCGCTGAACACACTTCGTCCGTCCTTCTCTCTAACGACCATCACCCACCAGCTCTTGATAGCCCCACCGTTATGAAACTTGACGTCAAGAATGTTCCAACTGCCGTTGCTGACGTTAAGCGGCCTTCCCCCTGCTTCGTAAGTGAGGCGAGGCGGTGGAAGTTCACGTCCAGGAACGACTGCCATGTTGTTGTCCACCGTAATACCGAAGCCGCTCAGAGGACTTCCTAGCGTCCCGGGAGTAAACCCAAGAGTGGGGAGACCGTTTTCAGTGATGGCATCCGCGTTGACTTTTGGCGGGTTGCAAGCGAACCGAATCATGTTCGAAGTTTCTTTCTCATTGAGACGCCCTCTGAATGGTTGTCCGGGCTCGATTTCGCATACTTCGGCTGGTACGTATATGGAGAATTTCGAGTTCGGACCTGAGATGTCAACGACTGGAAGGTCGTCTGCATGCCTCAGCGTGATATGGGAGTACTCTGCTGGAAATTAGCAATTGAATGAAGAACGTGATAGAGAAAACGAACTTTTCCTGAAATACTCTTCAACAGATATCTTGCCGTATTCTTCGCAGTGGAAAAAAGTCCGTCTGGCACTCGTTGGCATGATCTTCTTGATCGGCTTCTTTTGCGTGTACCCTAGGTGTCTAGTCGTCACCTTAAGCTTCTGGGTAAACCGCTGCGGCATGGCGCCATCGGAAGATCGCTGGAACGCCATGATGGCGTCGGCAAGGTTGCCTGGTTTGTAGAAGGCAGTCATACAGACACCGACGTTTACCATGAGTTCGTTATATGTGGGTCTTGCGGACGTGAAAAAGCCTTTCACGGCCTCTATGCCAAGCGCAAGTTCAAACCGCTCTTGCGAAGGAAAGAAGTAGCGATTCTGGCCAACACGAACACCAGTGCGCGCTGCATGCGTTTGAAGCACGAGGTTCACAGCAGATACCACTGGCTGGACGTCGTAGTCCCGTGACTTGATATCGCCACTGAGATACCTACACACCATAAATTAACGCAAAAACAAACGAAACAGCTGTCCATGACTTACTTAGTGAGCTGTGTGATATCCAAGTCGGCCGTGTGGATGATAGCGAAAGTATACGTCTTGGATCTAGCATTGGGACCAGCTTCTCCTTCCTCATAATACTGAACTTGCACATCAAGGGGCTGAGGCAACTTCTCGGCCGACACAAGCCTCTGACTGCTGTCATGATAGATGAACGGCACGAACTGTGCCCAGTCTTGTTGATTACTTTGTTCTAGGAGCTTGAAAAGGCGTGCACGAATGCGCTTAATGTCTGTGGACGGCGTAATCTCGACATGATAGTCGTGAATGGGTCCTTTGGGAAGCTTAATAGGAAAGAAATTGGCACGCAGTGTGATTTGACGGCCAAGGGTACCAAAGCCAGGCCGGTGAGGGCGCTCAGGGTTGAAGGTAAGTTTATTGAAGGAAGAGACTAGTTCATCCAAGGTAGCGAGACGTTGGTCTACAGATGCAGGGCCCCGGAAGATCAAATCTCCTGGTACTCCCCCTCTGGAACCACCGCCATATCCGCCCCTCGTACTAGAGCCTCTTCCTCCACTGAACCCACCAGCACCCCCTCGAGGGCCACCAGGGTAGCTGCCTCTGGGACCACCTCTGCCGCGTGAAGGGTTGCTCATGATTACTGTTGAGAAAGGTTTATGATGTGTTCGTGATTGTATGGGAAGATGAGTGAATTGTGAAAGGGCAGGGTTCTTATAGTTGCAAACTGACCGTGGGTGCGCGGCGCTTCCGCAGTTGCTGTACGAGTCATGAGTCATAACTCGTCCTAAATGCGTCGTCCCAGGTCCGCACTCATTCCACAGCTCACTAGAACAGCTGACGTGGCAATTCCTGGCTAGGCCTGAGAGCTTGAACTAATAATATGGGACCAACGTTAACGATACGTAGTCCGGAGTGAGCCGTCGGACCAGATAGAAATTCCTAAATGATACGATGCAAAACTTCTGCACAGGATGCTACCCATACTAGTCTTAGTTGAGGATCAGATGAGGCAATACGATCTACGAAACTCACCGAGAGGCCGACTTGACGGGGAAATCGAGTAGACATCATTGTAGCAAGATTGAAACTGCTCCCGAAAGCTGCATCTCATCGTGATTAATGAGCTGGAAAAAACTCACAAAGGAAATGATGGCTCCCAGCTTGGAGACAGACTATTCCTGTAAAGGTGTTCCCAAGTATTCAACGATACCCGAAGCTTAAGGAACACAACTCACATGATCCATTTGTCAAGACACCATCAGAAAACAGTTCAGGCCCTGCGACAGGTTTGTTCCCAGTACGATCCACCCGCAGTCTCTCCGCATTCATCTCGATGCCTATTACACCAACACGTAAACGAGTTACGAAAGCATGACCTACTAAAGACAGAACCCGAATCAGCCAAGGAGCATGCACTTCGCAGCGCTTACGATCGCGAAACACACTACAAGAGTTCACTAGTTGGTATGCAGTCTATTGTGATTTTGTGATTCATGTTCTGTGATCGGCTCCTTACGGGTGATGAAATTCACACCGTGTGGTTGAACATCAAAGAGCTGCCGAGGAAGAGAAAGCGGGATGCGAAGCTCGCCAAACTGAGAGAGAAGACAAAGTATATTAGGATCGTAAAAAGAAGTAGAAGCTGCACGACTGGTGAGGTGTGCGGCCGCATACCTGAACGCTTCGGCAACACAGGAAGGTCATTGCTGTGAAGCGATTACCGGATGGAACACAGCTTTGAGAAATGGCATGAACGTACGACTGCCCAGCTTTCTCGACTCCAAACCAGACACTTATTGATCGCTAGTGGTTGTGCTCTTCCGAACTGTGCCTCCCATGAGTGATACTCTATGCGGTTAAAGTTGACAATTTGCTCACCAGCGATTTCAGATTCCTGCAAGCACAGTCTCGTGAGCCACGGCTTGTGTGATTCTGATAATCATAAGCATCAAATGAGGAGGTAGGCCCCTGGATTCACCAGTAATCGTTGCCATTGTCAGATAACGTGGTCTTATCATTCAAAGATCCCGGGAGACTGCTCTTGTATACACGGCATACAATCTGCAATAGTTGAGACTTCGAGTACAGACAATATCTTCTCTGTACTAGTAAGACATCAGTGATCACGCCATGCCAGGTGATGCGAGGCCATAGCCAGGTAAATGATGTTGTGCACCCAGCGATAGGTGCAACTTCTTTCACTCGTTCTGCAACAGGTTGGCTTGAAGACGCAGAATCCTTCTTTCCACCACCGCATGTCGGAGCGTAACCAATGTCAGCATTGTGAGGTACTAGCACATTGAGGTTGACTGGTGATCGATTGATCCAGTGGTTTGAAGTAAAGTACCGAAGCCCGGGTGTTTCCGGATTTGATGAATCTTCAAGAAGTGCATCAGGACTGGCCCACACGACTCTCGTCAACGTGGCATATGTATTCAAGACACCATATCCTCAGGCTGTCTACTATTCGGCCAAGCTTCCACGGATCCTGGTCTGAACGATAGGACGGCCTCATAGCATTTTCTTATTTGGAGATACCACCGTCTCGACTAATTTTATCAGCTTGCTCCTGGTTCTCACCTGGTTGTACCGCCTTTGACGAGTTGTCGACTGGCTGCAAATTCAATGCAGGTATTGTTCGCACATCCAGGTTCCTCCAGTCTTCCTCAACGACTAGGGCACCAAACATTGAAGTTGCTTCTTCCATATCTGATCCGCTTCCAACAGGCTCTGATATGGATTCGGTCACTCGTCCTTGAAGTAGTACCCGACCGCTCCACATCATGCATCACTGCCGGTGCGCTTTTCCAGGCTCAGCGGTACTAAAGGCAAAATCCTTCGTTCAGAGAGTGAGCGCTGGGAAACTTCTTCCATCACGCCATCAGCTTCATCACCCCCCTTCAGTTAATAACTTTGAGCGTCATTAGCTGGATTTCAGCTGACTCGACACACCAAATCTCTCTCACTTACATGTCCTTCATTGATATCATTTACTTGGTATCATTTGATTGATTTAGACCTACTCTTATCTGCAACAATATATATTCTTTCACATGCTCCACTTTCGTGATTTCTGAATTCTCTCCTTTGCAGACCGTCGTGGTGGATATACCTTTATTGGAGAGTGGTTCTCACTCTCACCAGTGGGACGTTCGGGAACGTGGTTTGGTCGTAATGACCAAAACAGACTCCGAGTTATCCCAAGCCTAAGCCTCTAGTCGTTTGATTTAGGATCAAGGAGCCGCGCTTCTGCTTTATCCGGCTGTCTTGCTTGAAAGTATATATTGTGCATCCTGCACTAAGCCCGCATCGCGCTCTCCATGACGGCATTGCGACTTTACAGACAGGACTTCTAGCGCAAACGAAAGATCTTGAGTACACGCTTAACACAAGCTCGGTGAAATGATACGACTTATAATGATGAACGGTGGTTATGAGATGTAATAACAGGCCTCGAACCACAGCGTAATTTACTTTTTTTTGAAGAGTTACTGCTTTCAGGCATACACATGTACACCATCAACGTGAATACAGGCATGGCAGACGTATACAACAGCTATATCGTTCTAGTATAAATATAACATGGATTGCGTTGCGCATTCCTCACCACGCCCAACTATCGTCTGAATCGTCCTCCCATCGCTCATCCGAGTCGTCCTCGTCAGTCGAGTTCCGAAGCGCCCGTAGTTGTTGCGATGCGTCATACAGTGCTGATTCCATAGCAATATCGACATCGGAATCCCCAAAGTGACAGGCATACCATTTGAAATTCAAGAGAGTTGGAAATACCTCAGCTAGGAAATATGGTACGCGCGCAACCTCCGACACCTCGGAGTACCCGAGATGGAGGTTACGAAGAGCGGTTTGCGTACGCCAAAGCTCCTCGGTCTCGTCCGCTCGAGGGATTGTCGTAGATTGGGTAGCATCAACAGTCAGATGTAGGGTCTGCAGCGATCTGCACCTTAACGCCAGTGACATCATGGCGGTGAAGGTGACGCTATAAAAGGCACGTCTCTTCCAGGAGGTGAACTTCAATTCCCGAATACTCGGCCAGGCAACTGGGACATCATTGAGGAACCCATCGTCAAGGTTGAAATTTCCAACGCCGATGAATTTAACAGACGACAGCCTGTTGAACTTGAACAAGGGTCGGAAGATTTCGGAGGAGAGTGGGATGACGAGCAGATAATCAGGATGTTCTGATTCATCGACCACGTAGACCCGTTCCAAATACCCAAAATTTTGGCACGAAGTGGACAAGGATTCTATGAACGCGGTCATTTCGGCCGGGCTAGCAGATCCGCAGTACCTGATATTGATGTGTGATAGTTGTCGGGTGGTGACTTGACGAAGGAAGTGCGTGCACTGTGGCAAGGAGCCACCAGAGAGATAGAGGGTTTTGAGACTAGGCAATTCAAGGGGTATACCGCCTGCATCGCAGGAGGTTCCGCACAACTTAAGCTTGAGGCTTTGAAGAGACCGTGCTTGCTGGATATTGGCTATTGTCTGCCTCGTCAAGGACACGTCGATTCCGAAAATGGCTAGTCCAATCAACTTTGGCAGCTTTCCAAGACTCGGGGGCACTGCCAAAGCCGTAGTACCATCATCTGCCGATACTGTCAACTGGCGCAGGCCGTGCGCTTCTGCGGGAAGAGCAGCAAGCAATTGCTCTACTTCATGCGTTGGGATGTCAGTTACATCAGATCGGAGCGCTTGCAATCCAGGCAAAATGAACTGTCGAAGCAGCCAGAATTTTGAGCTATGTTCCAGAAGACCAAACACGGCCTCGAAATGCAATTCGCAAAGGTTTGGGAAGAGTGTGGCGGGACAGGACCAAGCAAAAAGCCTCTGCAGGACATGATCACTGACATCTGGGTCCGGGATAAACGACGGTTCACCACGACGTGGCTTCAGCACATCAGTGAAACCATGAGTGCTAACAAGCCGGCGCACTCTTGATGCATTCATTCTGAGGCGCTCCCACTCAATGAGAGTTGGCTCTCTGGAAAAATGCTGCAAATTGAAGCACGGTTAGCATTGTCCTGTCAAGATTCGAATATTATACTTCACTTACAACAGTATGATCCACCCCGTTCTCCGTGACCTCCCAGGTGTCTTGCGGTAGACACATGATGAGGGGTGCCAGACTTGACTGTTCAAACCAGAGGATATCGAGGGCGGAATCCGCCAGCCTGGAACATGTCATCGCCACGTTCACCAAGTCCCTCGCAGAGGACTTGACGTGTTGTAACACGGCATAAATGATATCGTCGAATTCAAAAACACGATGCATGATTGAAAGTTGCTGTTGGTGCTCAAGCACAATACCTCTTTTATATGGCCAATCCCACCTGAAGCTACTAATACACAGTTCTTCCGGTGTTTTTTTCTGGGTGAGTGTGTCCACTTATGGAGGTCATGGCATCATTGACTCGATCGGCAGCTCCCTTGTGAACAGTATGAAACATCAGACATTGTTCCGCTGACACTTCAGCTGTGGTCCACCACTGTCGCTAAAACGGCAACTGCTGGCCAGATGCAGCGCCAGTACCTGTTGATTGTCCTCGATATTGGCGGCCCAGTGCCAGCCAAAGAGGTTTATGGAGGTCTAAGCAGGGATTCAATGTACTGACAAATGGTCAAAGTTCAGACCATCGGGATAGCTCACATGAAGAGAACATGGCTCGTAATAAGACTTCAGTTACAACCACTGGCAGCTGATTAGTAACAAGAGCACAAAAGAGATAACTGGGACAACCATTATGAAGGAACGGGCGTCAAAAATATAGCTCGTTTGATTTCTTTATTGGCCCATGGGTGAGAAACATTGAACGTTGAGCCCACATTTGATACTAATAAAGAATCTAAGAAAGTAAACATGTCAAACCAGGCACGCACTCACCGCAAAGAGCTGAACAAGCCGGAGACTGCTCTGGAGTCTGAATTTCGTCCAGACCTTATAATTGTAGCGAAGGAATACAGGTGAGAACTGTAAGATGAAGGGGTTCCTATGAGTGTGGGGTGCAAGACTCAAAGGAGTGTAATACCGGTAACAAGACTGATCCGAGTGAAGTTTGAACACGGAGGAGACAAAGTTCCTAGCGGTCACATAATAACATACCGGGTTTGGAAAAACGTGAGCCTGAGCATCCACGCATCCTATCAATCGACTTGACCTCCTTCAATCCCGTTTCCGTGACCCAAACACCGGGTGATGGTATAACTAGCAATGAGCACGAATGCCATCGTTACCATACGTCCACCAAGGTCGCCTCTCATCCACCTACCACTATAACCAGAGTCTCAAATGTTTCAACTTGGCGGTCGATCATCAATGCATATCGCTTGGACCGCTATTTTTCAGGTTCGTGGAGAGCAGTCGGATGTTGAAGCTGGCTCAATTTAATCTTAGCTAAGTTGGCTGTGGTTCTACAGTTGCCCATTTTGTTGTAGCGACGTATGATTGAGGCGAGCACGATAACATTGAAAGACCGTCGATATCTTACAAGTATCTTCAGTTTTGGACAAGAGGTATTTCAATGCTATGACCGGAGCAGTCATCTTGCTGAGAATGGCTTGATAAGTGGAACTGATCTGGGCGAGTGTCATAGGAACATACATGAAGATGCACTTGATACCAGAGACAACGCTGGTCTGCAATGACAATTCTGTATATCGGTGCATATAGCTTATCTGTCGCGGTCGCCATTTTGTGCTAGCTTGAAAGCTAATAGTTCTTCACAACCCCGCTGTGCATTCAACAGCGCGAACTAAAAGTCCTGCTCACGATCTTTTGGCATTTGCCACGTCAGCGATTACCATCAATAGTATTACAGGAATGAGAGTGTACAATGTGGTGAGTTATCAGTGCCACTCTGATGAAAATATGCACTATCCTAATTCCGATATAGTGCAATCGATGGATCTTCCTAGGATGTCGTTCAGGGGTGGTACTCCTCTAAGTAGCGGGCACAATTGTGCATGTGGCGATCAATCCCCGGAATGAAGATTTAGGTGAAATGAGGAAAACAGCGCATGGGATTAAATGGTAAACGTTGAGAGTTGTGCATTTGCAGCCCGCAGGTGAGTTGATCATGACTTTGTGGTAGTTACTTCATTTCTAACTTCTGTACTGACTTGCCAACTTTCTGTGACGTAAGGACCACTCTTTCCTCCCTGTGCCCTCTCATTCCCGTTTGAATAGTTTTATATTCTCCGCACATCAAATACGAATCTCGAATTTGATGCAAATTGAGCGCGGTGCACCCTGTATCAGTTCTGTGCTTATCGTTCAATGACATTCTTATACTATAAATAGACAACGACCGAGGTGAAGGCTAGAAGATGAGGTGGTGGCACGTGCTTAGGAAACGGAGGAGCAGGAGCATTGGAAGGTGTGCTTGAAGGGGCTGTACAGGTGAGTTTTCTGTCTGCTTCGTTCGGACTTTCCTTGTTTTACACTCCAACCTTTTTTTTTTTTTTTTTTTTATTTTTTTGTCCTATGGAGAGTAATACTCTATGGAGGACAGTTCAGTCTATACTAGGGGACCCCCAGTGTCCCTGTTGCATCCCCAGGTGTGCAGATGCCCTGGTGTGAGGTGTGCCCCCACCAGTCTGCCGTTCCTGCTGGCCGTTTTAGGTGTGCCACCTTATGTAGGAGATGACTTGGTTGATAAATTGTATCATTGATATAAGCTGGCATTGTTCATTACAGTAGCGCATACTCACCTGCTGAGGTGGATAGATACAGGAATCAGGTGGTTAGGGTAGGAGACAAGGTGTGATGCGTTTTTGAGACGCGTGTTCCTAGGGAACCAGTTTGGGCCGAGGGGGTGGTGTTGACTCCATGGAAGTGAGTGTGTAGAGGGTATTAGGTGGGAGTGATAGGGTGTATTAGTTGGGGAGTGTAGATGTGTGGATGATGGTGATGTTATGTTACATATAGTCTAACTTGAGGAGGATCAGTTCGAGAATTAATGAGGGATGGGGATTTCACCAAGTACGGCTTGCATTCTGTGTTACAGTGAACTGTCACATGACCTGGCATGAGCCCCAGCTACCGACCTGCCCTCTGCCACCGCACGGCAATGATAGAACACGGGATACGTACCAAGCCCAGAAGGCTCGATGTAGAAGAAAGACACGCACCTAGCCAGGGAAAGCTAGTGATGAACAGAACGATGGGCCGAAGGCCCTTGACAATGAAGGACTGGACCTTGGGTCCATGACGACGAAGACAGGCCGATCAGGCCTTATGACGAATAGAAGATAAGCCGGAAGATGCCAGGCTTAGGTAAGCGTTCTGGAACGCTTACGAATAATGACTAGAACATCGGCGAACCTCGGAGAGCCGATGAAGACGACGATACCATATGACGACATAGGCCTAGAAGGTCTATTAATGGTTATCAAGATAGAAGGCAAGCCTTGTGGTTGCCTCATGGACTGATAGAAGACTGCGGACTGCGCCGCAGCAGATAGAAGACTGACCTCGTGTCGCTTATCTCTGACTCGACAGATAAGCAGAATAGAACCCAGCTTCAAGCTGAGCTTAGACACGATAGAGTAGACTTATATAAAGTCAGAAGACTAAAGTAGATGTTCCTTACTTTAGTCCTACTCGGTCACTCAGTTACTCGGTCACTCAGTTACTCGGTCTACACCAGTACTCCAATTCATACTTGGTTTACCAGACCACACGATCCGCACCTTCGGCACAGGCTTGAGACCCTTTGCTGTCTGTAACTTGTGATCATAGTTGACCACCGTCTACTTAGCAACCTCTGCTCTTCTGTAGAGGCGACCTCAAGACTCCGGCACACCAGACGTTGCTCTTTTGTAACTACTGTCGGTTGATACCATCCGAGTTCACACACGACGAAGTACTGTCGTAACATTCTGCCAGTTGCATTAACAAATTTGATGAGGTGAGGGGTTGCTGAGGGGTCTGTTAGCAGGAATGATATGGATGATGAATCTTGTCCTAGTGCCATGTTGAGAAGGTGATGTTCATGATGGTATTGTGGGCATGTGAGGAGGTAATGATGTACCGTTTCTTCCGTTTCAGGGCAGTGTGGACAAGAGGAGGAGTCTGATTTGTGAATGCGGTGGAGGTGGTGGTTGAGTGGGGCGTGGCTGGTGCGTAAGAATACATATAGACCGGTTAGGCGCTTCGAGAAGGTGGAAGCGAGCTTGATAAATGAGCGTTTGAGGATGTTGGGATCAATGTAATTCATATGATGATAACGAGGGGAGTGGTGCCAAATGTGCTTCCATCTTTCTGCCATGTCTTTGCCTTGTCATTCTTTCAAGGCTGATATGCTGAGAGGGAGAGTTTGGTGACATAGGGAACGTGGTAGACGATCTGGGGGACTGTTGTTATGTTGGCCTTCTGCTGCTAATTTAGCATGCTTGTCTGCTTTGTCGTTACCATGAACATTAGAGTGTCCTGGTATCCACCTCAGTGTGATGTTGAAGTCGTCGTGGTCTTTGGCGACTTGTTGCATCATTCTGCAGAAACGGTCTGCTAGATATGAACCTGGACATGTGTAGAAACTCTCACCAGCTTGTATAGAGGCTTGGTTGTCAACTAAGATGGATATTGGGAAGGGAGGATCTTGCTCAGTAGCTAGGAGTCGTGCTGCCAGGATGAGTCCTATTTCTTCAGCCTCGAAAACAGTATGTTCATCTTCTGTTCCCAGGTGGTAGTTTAGGGTTCTGGGAGTCTTCCCTGTTCTAAAGAGGACTGCTGCCGCCCCAATATTGCCATCATGGCCTGATCCGTTGCTGAAGATCTGGACCTGATCCATTAGCGCTTCGCATTCTGCGATGGCTTGTTCTTTATTGGGGGCGATGTGGGAGTTCCAGGGGTTTTTAGAGGTGGGGGAGCGTCTTGCTGGGATGAGGGTTTCAACTGTTTGGGGGGAGATGTTGAAACGGTGAGTGAGACGGTGGAGAGATGTGTGGTGTGATGAGACATAGCATTTTGCTGCATTGTGAACAGGGGTGAAAAGAGGGTGAGATTTGGGATGGGAGGCGAGACGAAGAATGGCTCGATGACAAGCATTTTGGAGGAGCAGAGTGGTCAGGAGGAGATTGGCATGGGCTTCAAGGGAGTCAGTGGCAGTGGTTCTCATAGCGCCAGTGATGGCAATGGCAGCTAAGTGTTGAATGGAGGAGATGCGTTTTGCGACCCCAATAGAGCCTCGTTGAAGGGTATTGGAGCCATTGCGGTAGACTGGTGAGAACCACAAGTCCACTGCATAGAGCATCTTCGGCACAGCTACAGCTAGATAAAGTTGGCGCATTAGTCGTAATGGGAGGCCTCGAGCAGAGGCAGAGAGACGACGCAGCTGCAATACATATGCCATGCCCCTGGCTACTGTGTTCTCAACTCGTGCTTTCCATCTAAGTTCTTGATCCAGGATAATTCCAAGAAAGCGATGTGTTTGAGCTGGGCGAATGGTGATTCCCTGGATGTTCATGTTGGGGCGTTCCTTCCGTCTATTCATCGAGAAGTCCATTAAGGCGAATTTGTTGGTTTTGAATCTGGAGTTATGCGTTCTTGACCAGTTGTACCTGCCACCAGGGTGTTCTAGCATGTTGGCTAGGATGGTGTGAGTCTCGATGAAGGATTTCCCGATGGCTATGAACGCTGTGTCATCTACGAAAGCAAGGGTTAGTTCTCTCAGGGCTTCTCGGCCAGCTCAAGGTTTGGCTACATCTACTAGATCCGAGCTATAAATAATATAAAGAATCATGGACAAGGGGTCCCCTTGTCCAATACCATTAGTGACTGGAAACCAGTTGGAAGTGAAACCATCAAATTTCAGTTGAGTCTGGCGATGTGTCAGTACCTGTTCCGTAAATTGCACTATCTCACCCGGTATTCATCTCTTGCGCATGTTGTGGAGTAGTCGACTCGTCACTGCGTTCGGAAATGCACCTTCAATATCGAGAAAGAGGACTGAGGCGACTTTGTGGGATTGCCACGTGTTCTTGATTGTTTCTTCGAGTAGGTGAATGGAGTCTGTTGTGGAGCATCCTGGTCTTCTGCCGAAGTGTGTATTCGGCAATAGCTGGTGGTGTTCTAGAATGTGAGTTAGCTGGTCCGCTACAACGGCTGTGAGAAGTTTTCCGGTGGTGTTGAGTAACGCTATTGGCTGGTAAGCCTTAGGGACGGCGTAGTTAGCTTTGCCTGGTTTCTGTAATACTACTGTTGTGAATTTTCTCCAGGGCTGATAGTAGGTGCGATGAGAGAATACTGCGTTGAAAAGGTGTTACGACAGTACTTCATCGTATGTGAACTCGGGTGGTTCAATCGACAGTAGCTACAAACAAGCAGCGTCTGGTATGCCGAAGTCGGTGAGGTCGCCTCTACAGAAGAGTAGAGGTTGCTAAGTCGAATGGTGGTTGACTATGGTCGCGGTTTACAGGCAGGAAGGGGTCTCAAGCCCTTACTGAAGGTATGGATCGTGGGGTCTGGTAAACCAAGGTAGATTGGAATACTAGTTCTGGGGTCTGGTCCGAGTAAGACTAAAGTAAGGAACATCTACTTTAGCGTCGTGACTTATATAAGTCTACTCTGTCGTTTCTAAGCTCAGCTTGAGGCTGGGTTCTAATCTGCTTATCTATCGAGTCAGAGATAACTAGCACGAGGTCGGCCTTCTATCTGCTGTGGCGCAGTCCGCAGTCTTCTATCAGTACATGAGGCAACCATGAGGCTTGCCTTCTATCTTGATAACCATTAATAGACCTTCTAGGTCTATGTCGTCATATGGTATCATCGTCGTCATCGGCTCTCCGAGGTTTGCCGATGTTCTGGTCGTTATCTGTAAGCATTCCAGAATGCTTACCTAAGCCTGGCATCTTCCGGCTTATCTTCTATTCGTCATAAGGCCTAGTTCGGCCTGTCTTCGTCATCATGGACCCAAGGTCCAGTTCTTCATCGTCAAGGGCCTTCGGCCCGTCATTCTGGTTCATCACTAGCTTTCCGAGCTAGGTGCGTGTCTTCTTCTACATCGAGCCTTCCGGGCTCGGTATGGTTCCCGTGTTCTATCATTGCCGTGCGGTGGCAGAGGGCAGGTCGGTAGCTGGGGGCTCACGCCAGGTCATGTGACAGTCACTGTAACAAAAGGTGTACTAAGTATGGAACGAGAATGGCCGAACATTCTTTGAAAATGATGTTGCAGATCCCATCTGGGCCTGGGGCCTTGTAGCTACTCAGTTTGGATATGGCTCGCATGATTTGATCCTTGGTGATGCGAGGCATAGGACCTACAGGGTCGGGATAGATCATATCTGCAGGGATGGAATTATTAGCTGGGGGAGGTGGGAAAAAAGACTTAGCCAAGATCTCGCTCTTCTCGTCGTTGGTGGTCGCTTTGTTCTGAGTGCTGTCAGGGTTTGTTGTGCGGAGGGAGGGTACTCGAGTCTTGCCGCCATCTCGAGGTTCTGAAGAAATATATTTGTTGGTGGTCCATAAGTCCTTACCTTCTATATCCTCCAACCAGTCGATCCAATGCTGTTTCTTCATGGTTGTGATCTCGTTGGCGTATTTGTCCTTGGTTCATTTGAGTTCATTATGGCTTGGGTGAAGCAGGACGGCTCGCATTTGGTAGGTTGTCTTGCTCAGGTCTTTGACTTGTCGTCGAAGTTCAGACAAACATTTGGTCCACCAACGTTTGGAGTGGGGGCAGGGTTTCGAGTATGGTACACAGTAGTCCATGGCTGAGGTGATTGATTGAGTCAGGTGGCATGCAGCATCTTGAAATTCTTCGTCTGAGGCGAGGGGTGTTGCTGGTCATCAGGAGAGTGCCTGTGTGAGATGCTCTTTGAAAGCTTCCCAGTCCACATCTCGCCAATTGCGGCATGGTTCAGTTGGAGAGCGGGGGGCTGTAAGATCTAAGGTTAGTAGAATAGGAATATGGTCAGTTCTAGGTCCGCGGAGCTGTGGGGCCGTTTCGCATGAGACAAGAGCGTCAAGTAAGTGTTCAGTGCCAAACATGTTGTCAGGACATGTCCAATTGCCTGTGCTTGATGATTGCAGTGTTGGTATACCGCAAGGTAGCAGTTGCAACATTCCATGGTCCGCTATGAGGTCTATGAGAGGGTTAGCTGCGGTATAGTTAAATAAATGACGGTTGCGAATGTCTTCCCACAATGGGTGATGGCGGTTGAAGTCGCCCAACCAGAGCATATGGTCAGACTTGGCCGCTTTGATGGAGGTGATGTTGTGTTCTAGAAATTTGTCAAAGAGGGTTAGCGTGTTGTGATTAGTACCATCGTTATAGATATTAAATAAGGTGCAGCGTCCATAAGGGCCTGAGAGTTGGATGGCGACGATGTCTGAAGATGGGAAGGTGATCTGCTTCCAGGAGTTGGTGTCGAGCCTCGTGCTGATCAGGATAATGGTGCGGGTGCGTTGCTGGGGGTGAGTAAGGTGTTGGGATGGGTAAAGAACATGCCAGTGATGAGTGGCGCTAGTGTTGCATAGAAAATTGATGTGGGGTTCCTGTATTACCATGATATCCCACTCGGTTGCTTCTGGGCTGTTGAGCAGTGAGAGTTGGGCTATCAATGAGGCGTTAAGGTTTTGTTGCCAGATTTTCAGTCTGACGTTGAGGTTGTCGTCGTGGTCATTCATGGTTGTGGGATGAAGGTGGTGCGTTGCTAACAGGTGGTGGGGTGGATTGGTTGGATGCATTGGGTGAGGGGGAGGAAGAAGATGACGGGGAGGAGGGTGAGTCAAAGTCTGTGGGAGGGTAGAGTTCATGCATGATCTTGTCTGCAGAGGGTAGTGTGCCAGACTGTGCGTGGTATGTGGGGAAGGCTAGGGTAGATTGACGAAGGGTGTGGTTGAGTTTAGCGGGACAGGATGGGTTTGGAGGGGTTGAAGAGCAAGAATGAATTGGGGAGTGAGGTTTGGTAGGAAGGATGGTGTGTGTCCATGCGGCGTTAGTAGGGAAATACAGCATTTTGTTCTCTGGGAATTTGTCGTCAAGCAGTTCACATCATCGAAGGAACTCTGGGCATTTATGGCTCCAACTGGTGTGATCATCGGCTCGGCAGTTGGCACATTTGGTGGTGCGGTAGGCATTGCATTGAGAGGTGATGTGTGCCCCAGCACATGTTCCGCATGTGTCGACCGAGCTGGTGCAGTTGCAAGCGATGTGGCCAAAGTGTTGACATTTAGCATAGCGGATGGGTTCTTTTTTATCCTTTTGGACATTGACGTGTTCGTTGTTGATGCAGATTCCATCTTGAAGAATGTTGTTGGCGGTGAAGGCATCAGCCACGTGAAGAAGGGCGAAGGCCTTCCATTGTTCCACAAAGCGACGTGCTACTGGTTTGATCCATCGAATGGAGGATAACGAGTCTGCTGGGAGGCTGTTTTCAGTTTCAACACGACGTAGGAGGCTGGTGTCATCTAGCTGTAGACGGATTGGTAAGTATTCAAGGACTAAGGCAAAGGTTCGAGAGCGAAACGATATGGTTGATTCAAACTGTTCTTCAAGTAGGGCCCGTCCAGTTGGTTCTTGGAGCCAGGTTGCTAATTCTTCCGAGTCCAATTCTACTATGATTCCTCTGTTCCGTATTGGAGTGACTGCTCGAATATAGCCTTGAGGTGTGTTGTCGTCTCATATGTTTCTGATGGCCTCCTTGAGTCTCGTTGTGATATCCTTGTTGGATGTACCTGGTGGGAAGAGGTTAGTTCCTGGTTTTGGGTCAAGTAGGATCTGTCGTGCGCAAATCACAGCTCTTCCAATGGCTTTGTCTACCGTGGGAGGGAGGTTGGCGGCTGCTATTGAGCTGTATGAAGGTTGGGTGAGTGTAGGGATAGGAGGAGAGGTGGCAAATTGCATGGAGAGGTGGTTAAGGCGTTCTTGGGTGGTATCTAAAGAGGGAGTTAGTAGCTTAATGGCGTTCTGGCAGTCAGTAACTGTGGCAAAGAGAGCATCAGCGGATTCTTCAATGCGTTCTGCAGCTATAGAGATGTTTCCTTCCTGCTCAGTTCTTTCGTCCTTCGCGTAGTGATGCAAGCATTCAGCCTTGTCAAGGGTAGTTGTTAGCGTGTCCTCTGCTTGTTGGGCAGTTTTGGCGAGTGTTTCCAAAGCGGCATGGATGTTGGCTACTTGAGGAGCCAGGGCAGCGATAGTGTGGTCTACTAGGCGAGTGGAGATTGATTCAGTTAGTGCGGTGGATAGAGAGGTAGCAAGAGTTTTTGCGGCAGCTTCAGCAATTTCACAGGCTGTGTGCTTCTTCAGAATGAAGGCAACCGCCCTAATTGCTGAGATGACGGGGACTGGGGTGGCAGCCAACATTTGTGTGATGTGAAATAGGATAGACGAGAGATGGGCTAGAGTGAAGGATTGGTCTTCTAGGCACAGAAGTTTGGAAGTGAGGAACTTTTCCACGCTGTCGGTATCCATGACATCATGAGGTGCTGCGATGATGTCTTCGATTGAGTTTGGAGTCCTTGTTGTTCTTCTGGTGTTGGGTGCTTGTGTCGGAGGTGGAGAATGGGCTTTGGGAGGACCAGTTCCGGTTCCATTAATGGGCTTTACTGGAGGCATCCCTGTTCTGTTTCCGGGGGTTTGCCTTCCTGTGGGCATGTTAGTAATGTTTTTTTTGGGTTATATACTTGTTTTAGTTGTTTTTGGGGTTTATTGATGTGTATCTAGATAGAGAATGGTCTATATGGGTTAGTTTAGTTGCGCAAAGGCGCCGTTTGGCAGCCTTGGCGCTGTTGAGCGCGATGTTGAAATTGAGTTTCGGGGTCCTAGTCGGGGTGCCACTTGGTTCAGGTCCAAGAAGCGATCCTCCAACCTTATTGAACGGCCCCGGAGGTGCTGTCACGTTCAGGCCTGCGAAGCAGAGACTGCTGATGCCCATCGAAAGTCATTGGGAAGGTCACATCGCATCGAGGCCGTTGTTAGACAAAGTTGCGCATTAGATTTTTAATGTAGCGTAGAGGGCCGTGCCTTGGCAGCGGCGTGGCCGAGGTGAGTTATTGTACAATAAAGTACTCTGGGATCGAGGCTCGTCGAACAGGTTTTACGACATCAGCTCGTACAGCTTGAAGAGTAATAAATTAGGCTTCATGCAGTCATAACAGTGCGTCCGAGACTTCTTTTCCGTATCCTCTCAGCGCTGTCTTAATCTAGAGGTAGCATTGTATCTTCAATCATGGATGCTCAATCAGGATGTATCAGGCTGTGCAAACGGATACATACAGCGCTCAATTAGTTTGTTCCTAGCTGTGCAAACTGATGCCTGTCACCACTGCACCAACATCACGTTGCAAATCAAAGATTCTGCACTCACCATGTTTAGCATCTCTATGAGACGGGAGTCCGATACTGAGGCAGAGAGCAAGAAGGTGCGCATGTATGTTGAAGTTCTTCAATCTCTTGCAGCGTTCAAGTATTTCGCCCTCGTAACTGCTTGACAACCAACATCTACGCTGAGCGCCCGGATTGAATTCATATTTCTTCAATTTGAAAATACTTACTACTTCGAGGTAATCCATGCAGGAGCGGATCTCATTTCGGTATTGCAAACACACGATTGTGGCATATCTAGCACGAATGTCATCGTCATACGTCCACTAAGTTCGCCTCTCCCCCACACCAATCCTCCACCGATATGACTATAGTCTCAGATGATCCCGCTTGGTGGCCGACCATCAATGCAAATCGTAACTTTAGCTATTTTATAGGTTCGTAGAGAGCAGTCGCATTTGATGCTGCCAATGTCTCACTGTAACCTCGACTGCGGTCTCGCAGTTGCCGCCTTCATGGGAATAACATATGATTGGGGTGAGCATGATGATATCCAAAAAACCGCAGATTTCTTACAAGTACTTTTAGCACTTACACTTGGCCAAGAGGTATGTCGATGCCTACGACCGGAGTAGCCGTTTTACTGAGAATAGCTTGATAGGTGGAACTGATTTGGGTGAGTGATGTCTGGTGTTAGAGAAACACACATGACAATTCATTTGATTCCAGAGGCAACACTGGTCACTAATGACAGTCCTGTATCTCGGCGTATGTACCTTATTTGTCACGGTTGGCATGTTGTGCTGACTTGAAAGTATTTTAGGTGCGCTACCTTGGAATTTTATCTGCTACGTATGTTCGGAAGGCTACACAATCGGTGTCGTGCTAATTGTCTATCTCTCATAATTAGGATGTACATGTTGGGTATGTCTCAGTAGATTCGTTGTCTGTGCTTCTTCTGACCAATGGCATCCAGGGAGTGTTCCGACCATCTTGCTGTCAGATAAAGTAAGTCTTCTGCATACATCACTGCCATTCCCCTCTAATTAATTGTGGTGCCCTGTAGGAGTGGGCGTGGTTCCTTGTTAACTTATTGGTTCACTAATGACTGCCGTGCTATACTGCTACAGATGTGAGTCTGTTTGGAGTATGCGCTACCCGAGGCTGGTCACTCACTGGATTCGTCAGGCTTGATTTCGTACATGGTATGGGAATGGACAATTGTTGTGGCATCTGTAATGCTGTCGGGTAAGCTTGACACTTTCAGTGGTATTGACTCGACTGAAACATGCTGCAAGTCATCATAATCACTCGATTGTATGCCATGTATCAGCGATCCAGAAAAATCCTGATATTCCTCGTTGTCACCGTCCTGGCTGTCAACATTTTTGACAGGGTGGTCACCGTGATGGTAACGATGCAAGTCTCAGGAGGTGAGCTCAACTGTGAATGAAAATAAATGCGCATGGGGCTCATTGATGAATACCAGAGGAATTCATTCTCTCTGGCGCTTATCTGTGCGAGGTTGACTATCCAGAAGATATCCCACTTCTTATGTCTGCTACTTGGATACTCAGCACCGCGTGGGAGGTCCTCACACTATGTCTCGCAATCTGGATTGCGGTAAAACACTTCCGTGAAATGCGACAACATTCGGAAGGAGGGATTTTGGAGGACTGTTTCATGGTGTTGATGAAAACTCACGTGGTTTACTTTGCGAGGTGAGCTCATGCTGTGATTGTTGTTGCCTTTTACCACTGAAGTGTCGGACATGGTAGCTTTGTTGCTGTTTCTTGCTTCGAGCTCATTGCTGATTTCACTCCGATATTATTGACGGTATGTCAATCTTTCACTTGCCTATGCACGCTACCACAATTTATCGTTTCTATAGTCCAATTCCCTGGGCGCTCAGATCGTTGTGGGTTTTATTCAGATCTCGCAGGTCGTACAGGTATTTGTGCTGGGACCGCGCCTGATTCTTGGTCTTCGAGAATACCGTGCTAAGCTGGTTGCCGATGCCGACAAACCGATTGTCATGACCTCCATCGCTTTCCAGGAGCGTGTGCATATATCGACTGGCAGTGGTGTGTGATACTTGGTGAAGTTAACGGCTGCCTCGTACTCTAAAAGTGCGGGGGATCTTGCTTTTATTTGTTCCCACTTTCGCGATGGTGTTTATTTGCTAGATTTCAAGGAGACATACACAGTTTTCGTCGTAGTATTTAGTTAAGTGATTTGCTGTACGTACTGACAATATTTCAATCAATATGCTGGTTATTTTTACTGGCCCTGGCTGCCCACACACACTTGCACCAACCACTGGTTCTCAAATGGGTGTGCGAGAGCCAAGTCGAGTGACAGTGCACCGCTTCAGCTTCTCAGCGATTTGTCCATGAGTCATCTTCTTGCCTCATTCGACGTCCCACCCTTGTCCTCTCACCTGACTCACGCCGACCGACTTACAGAAGATTGGCTGTGTTTAGGATTGTTACTGAAGTACTACTGAGGGATACATGCATCCTATTCTGATACGAAGGCCACGAGTGAATCCGATTGCTCCTGCTCATTTCTGCAGCTGAGAACCAGCGCCTCTAGGGAGTCGGGGGGATTAGAAAGAATCTAGGGTATGAGCATGCCACACCAAACATAACACGGCTTGTTGATATGACGCACCCAGGAACGGACATGAAGGCACCAGCACAAGCGATCGTGCAGGAGTCGAGCATCTGTTGCTTGATTTCAGGTGGTGGACGTGATAGCGAGTTCGAGACCAGGAAGGGCCAGTCTCTCGATGTATTCCTGTGGGAAACCGCGAGCTTCCACGTATCCTATGATGACAACTTTTTGGGCGCTAGCTCTTGTGCAGTTGTAGTGGTAGGCGGAAAAGAGAAGCCACGTGCTGCACAGCCGCTGCACGAAGTCATTGTTCTAACCCTACTCTCGTACCTCATTTTGGAGCAGAATTTCAATCTTCGACTTACAACCTTCAGCCTCAACACTCACCAGTGCCCACCACTGACACCACCAATTCAGTCGTTCGCAACTGCTCCAATCACTTTCAAAGTCTATCTATAGCACCGACCACCCTGGTGGCCTGTTTGTGCTAGTCATACTCTGGCCGATTGTTCTACTTAGAGCACCTGTCAATATTTTATCACTTCTACATGCCTGAATTCTTCTTCACAGTGGTAGCCCCTCCCATGCACATGTGTATTCTTACAATTTCCACCACAGCATATTTCAAAGATCATGCACATGGAACATTCCCTTCTCCGATGCATCGTCTTCGATGCGGCGAAGCGCGGAGCGGACTTATTCATAAGGGTCGCAACACCAGAAAGGGCCGCTTTGTTTGGTGCATTTCCACTTCGTAAGTGGCTTGATTATTCCAGTCTAACCAAACAATGTAATTTTGTGCGTGTAGTGATGAAGTAACCTTCCTGTAGGTCTAAAAGACGCCATTTTATCAAAGCAGTATGACAAGGATATGATGGACTTACCTTACAACCACGTCCGCCATAACATGGCAAGCTGATAATTCAAAGTCTGCAAAGAGGCTTGCTAATTGCACTATCTAGGTGTTCTAGCTTTGCTGCCGTTGCTTCCTTCCGCATTAGCTTGCTCTCTCCAAATTTACCGGTAGGCCCATCCGTTACTGACTCGCATCCATCTGACTGCTTCTCGATTGTGCAGAGCGGAGATTCTGCGGAAACTGAGCTTTATTATGCTGTTTCGTTACTTGCCGCACTCTTGCAGATGTTTTTACTGGGACCGCGCCTCGTTCTCAGCGTTCGAGAACACAGCACTAGGCTCGTGAATGACTTCGACGAAGCAACTGGCATGACTACACTTGCCTTCCAGGAGAGTGCAGTCGTATCAACTGGTGGTGGTGTGTACTAGGGAAAGATATTGATATCTTGGCGTTGGTGTATTGTAGGGAGGCTGTTTGGATTTCGGAGTTTTATCATGGTACTGATTGATATGTTTTTTTCAATGATGTTTGAGAAATAGCCTTGCCATATGTCTCCATACACATTCAACTCATTTCTCCCAGAGCACCATACACCACAATTTGGAACACTCTCGCACATTCCAAGTACGATATCCTCAATAGAAGCCTCAACGCCGATGCCATTTTGAAGACATCTTGGTTTCATCCACGCCAAGTTGTGCTACGTCCTGGAGGTGATCTCTGCCACCAGCTAGCTTCATCGAGAGAGTCACCTCTCACCGTCTCGAACCGCCATCACATCATGATCCACAACCCGACATCAAGCAGCAGATGCCGCACTATCGCTGGTGCTGATGCCTGAATGTCACATTCATGGGTGCATCGTTGTCACCATTCTGAACCAAGTCGGCTATTTTATGTTTGGTGTGCGATTTCCAGACGCTCAACTGAGCCCCCTGGATTGCTTTGAACTCCTCTGACTCCACAGAGGCGCTGGGTCTCAGTTAAAGAAGCATGGTCTTCATATCACAATGCTTGAAAGGGTGCATGAATCCCCCAGTAGTGCTTCAGCAACGATCCTAAACATATTTATATTCGTGTCCGTATTTCCACCTCGTCGAACGAAAGTGAAAGGCAAGTTCGTCCACAAGCATTGACCAACTTCAGCTTCAAGACTCATCCCTCACGTCATCAAGCTACACATGCACAAACGTGCTTCGCGCACCTTGTAATCACCTTGAATGGATCATCATCTGTGAACCAGCCGGTGTGATTCAGGTGAGAGTGGGACATTGAATGAGGCGAGCAAACGGATCGAGAATAGATTGTTGAGGAACTGAGGCAGTGCGCTGTCAGTCGACTTTACTCGCGCGCGCGCTGCCTAAGCAATCATGTGAATGATTGTCATCGCACAGAGAAAGGACGAATGGTTGGTGCAAGTGTGGGTGGGTAGCTAGTACCAATATATTGAGGATATTGATTCAAACGTCGTCAGCACGTATAGCAAATGGCTTGATTGAATTATACAACGAAAAATTTGTATGTATCCTTGAAATTGGGCGACCGAATAACTTCGATTAATACCTTCATGAAAGTGGGTATAAATATCCTGCTCCTTGCAGCACCAGACGACTGTTAACTTCACCAAGTATCACACACCACTGCCAGTCGATATATGCACACGCTCCTGGAAAGCGATCGAGGTCATAACAGTCGCTGCGTCGGCATCGGCAACGAGCTTGGCGTGGTATACCATTGAGAATATTGGAGTAAACTCAAGGACGAGCGTGAAGCAAGAAACAGCAACAAAGCTACCACGTCCGATCCTTCAGTGGAAAGACAGGAATCATAATCACAATGAGCTTACCTCGCAAAATGAACCACGTGAGTTTTTATCAACACCGTGAAACAGTCCCTTACAATCCCTCCTGCCGAATGTTGTCGCAATTCACGGAAGTGTTGTACTGCGATCCAGACTGCGAGACATAACGCGACGACCTCCCATGCGGTGCTGAGTATCCAAGTAGCAGAGACAAGAAGTACGATATCTTTCGCATAGTCGATCTGACACAGATAAGTGCCGGAGAGAATGAATTCCTCTGGTATTCATCAGTGAGCCCCATGCACATTGATTTTTATCCACAATGGAGCTCACCTCCTGAAAACTGCATCGTCGAGATTACGATGGTCACTCCGTCAAGAATGCTGACAGCCAGGAAGGTGACAATGAGGAATATCAGGATCTTTCTGGATCGCTGATACATGGCATACAACCGAGTGATTATGATGACTTGCAGTATATTTCAGTCAAGCCAAAACCGTTGAGGTCTCGCAAGTGCCAAGCTTACCCCACAGCATTGCATATGCCACATTGACTGTCCAATCTGATACCATGTACGAAATTAAGCCTGTCAAATCCAATGAGTGACCAGCCTCGGGTAGCACAACAGACTTACATCTGTGGCAGTATAGCACGACAGTCATTAGTGAACCAATAAGTTGGTAAAGAACCACACCCACTCCTACAGGGCATCACGGTTGGTAAGAGAGGAATGGCAGTTATGCACAAGACTCACTGTATCTGACAGCAAGATGGTCGGAACATTCCCTGAATGCCATTGGTCAGACGAAGCAAAGACAACGAATGTACTGAGACATACCCAACATATACATGCTGATTACGAGATAGATAATTAGCACGACACCGATTGTGTAGCCTTCCGAACATACGCAGTGTATGAGATTCCAAGGTAGCGCACCTAAATACTTTCAAGTTAGCACAACATGGCAACCGTGACAAATAAGGTACATACAGCGAGATACAGAACTGTCATTAGGGACCAACGTTGTCTCTGGAATCAAATATATTTTCGTGTGTGTTCTTCTGAAACCAGACTCCACTCACCCAGATCAGTTCCACCTATAAAACCATTCTCAGCAAGATGGCTGCAGCGGTCGTAGCATCGACATACCTCTTGTCCAAATGTGAGTGCTGAAAGTACTTGTAAGAAATCAGCAATCCTTGGATATCATCATGCTCACCCCAATCATACGTCATTCCAACGAAGGCGGCAACTGCAAGGCAGCAATAGAGGTTAGATTGAAATGTTGGCAGCATCAAATGCGACTGCTCTCTACGAACCTATGAAATAGCTCAAAGTACGATGTGCATTGACGATCGGCCACCAAGCGGGATCGTCTAAGACTATAGTCATATTGACAGAGAATTGGGTGTGGATAAGAAGCAAACTTGGTACATTAGTATGACAATAACATTCGCACTATATAGTGCGAAATGAGATAAATGGGTGATATCTGTGCAATCCACGTAAATGAGGCAGTTGCATGGTCATCAGTTGGTCATACCATAAAAATGCTAGTACTTGCAAAATCTTCGATATGTGGATATGAAAGTCGTAACGTTCCCTCCGTTTGATGCCGAGTTTTTATATTCCTTATATAGTCAGCTCGGGACCATACCCATCGGAGTGCCAACCAGACGAGTATGAGATTGTGAGGTACGACCACTTGTTAATAAATGAGGACAACCAGAAGAAAGGTAGGCTTGGGGCTACACACCTTTTACACATGCACTAGAGAAACGCTCAGTACTAGTTGTTAGCAAACGATACTGAGGTATCGACATAAGGCACGATAGTATCGCTTAGTAGCTAAGCGCTAATCACCGGATCCAGAGTGACTCACATGTGTGCGAGAAGTCAAAAAGTGAGTGGAACGTATTGCATCAAAGGTGCAAGATAATGACCGTAGCGCTGGTGATGCTATCATGATGTACGATGAATCAGTCATAGCACCAAAATTTCTTCTTGCGAAGAACAACATCGTGAAATGAAGCACAGGTTGTCATAGCAGCGAGGAAAGAACCGTTAATAAGAGAGAAACCTGTGAGGACGCAGCAACACAGCATGGATAACGATAAGCATGTAGAAGGGTAACTTGAAAACTTATCTGAGTTCCAGATCAGTGTCAGGTAAAATTGCAAAGGTCCTGAAATATTCGTACTGGCAGGGAATCACTCGAAGCCACTCGACTTAAACCCGGCCAGACAACGGGCGGGCCTTGGCAGGGTGAGCGCTTCTGCCTGATCCTGTTGTCCTGTTTGAAAGCATCTCTATTGCAATGCGTCGTGCACTAGGCTCATCACCCGGCTCTCCATGATGGCGTTGCCTTGGTGGTCAGTAAAGAGGTGAATTTAAAGACAGCCTGACAGGACTTCTCATGCGTCTAGCATGAAAAAAATCTTGAGTCAGGGTGTATCGCAGCCTATTGAGCACTTTTTCTCTCAGCACCGACACCTCTTAGTTTTCCTCGGAATGACAGCCAAGGAGGTTTATGGAGGTCCGAGAGAAAATTCCATGTACTGATAGACACGTTCACTCAGGCACGCACTCACTGCAGAGCTGAGCAAGCCGGTGACTGCTCTGAATGTCGTCCACGGACCTGGTGGTTGTTGCAAAGTAATACAAACATAAACCGTAAGGTGAACCCCGGAGAAATGAAGTTCCTGTGAAATATTTACGAGCAGTTAGTAATATGTGAGGCTCGCAGCCAGGTTGCAGATGAATGCTAAGCTCTTTCCATATTTGATTTGATAGAAAGCAAGGCGCAAGGGAACAGGGCGTGTGCAATGGCGATCAAGAACTGTCGGAAGGGCATCGAATGTTAAAGTACAGCTGAGTGGGAACGAGCCGGTGAATACATGCGACCGTTTTGTCGCTGTCCGGGTGCACTATGATTGAAGCTGACAACGTCGTATTGCATTCTAGTAGGCAGAATAAAAACAAATGTTGAAGTGTTCGATCCCGGAGGAGTAGCTAACGTCGGAGTTCGAATTCATATGTTAAGCCTCATTCGTGATCGACCGTTGGCTATCGAACGAGTTATGCTTGAAATCCACTTCGCAGTTGGTGACTATCATCTCTAGGACCTAGATCACAAACAATGAGAACGCACTGGGAGAAAAGAAGGCACAAGCATCGCCCTTACACCCGCAGGAAGCCTGCAAATCATAAAAACGGCTCATACAATGAAACGACAATGATGATATTCTCGGTGAGCACTGGCCAGCTGAGTATCAACTGTTGGCACGCCATTAAAATCAGAGATGCAAAAGTAACGTCACAGACCGTCCACACCCGGGTACGTTAACGTCTAAATCGAAGTAAGTACTTAGTTCTCAGCCATGGCACCTCGCTCTTTCAAAGCCTAACCAAGGCCACCTGATGAAATTGTACAGCTGATCGACTTTTTCACATCTACATTCACGGTGAGTACCCCACCCTTTTTCGAATGTTTGTCGCTAAGCAAACCCACACAGAACCGGCTCTGTATAATCTGTTAGCATTATGTGCAAGGACTCTAATGCCACAAGAATTCTTGAGTCTCGAATCTTGATCGTCAATCGGAGTCCTGAGGTGTCAGTGTAGTTCCCGGCGTCGTTATAGTAGCTTGTTCATGCGAAATATAGAGGGCGTTTCAAACTACATTCCCAATGTGAGTCAACAGAAGGGCATCAACTGCATGATGGATTCGGTCTGGCACAGTTTGGATCAGTTTTCATTTGAATAAGTGTTGGTGGCGTGCATTGGTAGCTGTATGACTCGGTGAGTTATTCCCTCAACTTCTTCAAATCACCAACTTTCTGATGGTGTGCCAACATAATGTTATCGCCTTCAGCCACTGTGCATCTGAGCATCATTTTTTCTCATCTGCTATCTCGACGCTCTCTTTATATGGGGGTGATGTTGTATATTCATCACATATCAGTCACAGAATCTCACGTCTCTGGTGAAACCTGCCACCCCACCAACTCCACGATACAAATCAAATATTTCGCGCTCACCATTTCTGACATCCAGATGATACAGTAGCCCAAGTTCCGAGGTGGAGAGCGAGAGGGTGCGCATGAAGCAACAGATGACCTAAGGGTGAGATGAGACATTGAGACGCATGCTCGCTGGGAGATATTGGTAGCCAGAGTACGATGCGAATTTGTTTCTTCGTGGTAATCTCCGGGCTCCCCATTTTTGATGGCTGACTTTTCAGGTTCGGTGTCATACCGCAGCTACATCGAGGGATTCGCCTCTCACTGTCTCGAACTCACCGTCATGTCCGCAAATCCTAAACATATTTATATTCATATTCGTATCCGTATTTCCACCTCATCGGACAAAAGTGAGAGGCAAGCTCGTCCACAAGCATCGACTAACTTCATCCTCAAGACTCATCAAGTATCCCTCACGTCATCAAGCTATGCATGCACGAACGTGCTTCGTGCACCTTGTAATCACATCGAATGGATAATCATCTATAAGCCAGTTGCTGTGAGTTAGGTGAGAAAGCAAGGATGGGACATTGAATGAGGCGAGCAAATGAATTGCTGAGGAACTGAAGCAGTGCGCTGTTAGTCGATTTCCCTCCCGCGCGCTGCCCAAGCAATCATGTGAATGATTGTCATCGCAGAGAAAAGAAAGACCGGTGGTTGATGCAAATGTGGGTGGGCAGCTAATACCAGTGTATAGAGATGTCGAGGATATTGATTTAAACATTGTCAGCACGTATAGCAAATCATTTCATTACATCAATAATACAACGAAAACTTTGTATGTCTCCTTGAAATTTACCTCAGGGCATCAAATCAATACCTCCATGAAAGAATAAATAAAAACAAATTATACTGCTCCTTGCAGAGCACTAGACGACTGTTAACTTCACCAAGTATCACACACCACTGCCAGTCGATATATGCACACGCTCCTGGAAGGCGATTGAGTTCATATCAGTCGCTGCGTCGGCAACGGCAACGAGCTTAGCGTAATATTCTCTAACGCCAAGGATCAGGCGCGGTCCTAGCACAGAAATCTGTACGACCTGCAAAATCTGAAAAAACCCCTCAAACATCTGAGCTTCCAGGGAATTGGCCTATAGAAACGATAAATTGTGGTACCGTGCATAGGTAAGTGAAAGATTGACATACCGTTGATAATGTTGGAGTGAAATCAAGGATGAGCGTGAAGCAAGACCCAGCAACAAAGCTACCGCGTCCGATCCTTCAGTGGAAGAACAGGAACCATAATCACAATGAGCTGACCTCGCAAAGTGAACTACGTGACTCTTCATCAACACCGTGAAACAGTCGTCCTTTCTGATATCTCCTGCCGAATGCTGTCGCAGTTCACGGAAATGTTGTACTGAGATCCAGACTGCGAGACATAGCGCGACGACCTCCCACGCGATGCTGAGTATCGAAGTAGCAGGCACAAGAAGTATGATATCCGATTCCGAATAGCCAATCAAGCACAGATAAGTGCCGGAGAGAATGAATTCCTCTGGCATTCGTCAATGAGCCTCATGTACATTTATTGTCATCCACAATTGAACTCACCCCCTGAAACCCGCATCGTCGTCATTATGGTGGTCACTCCGTCAAGAATGCTGACAGCCAGGAAGGTGACAATGAGGAATATCAGGATCATTCTGGATCGTTGATACATGGCATATAACCGAGCAATGATGATGACTTGTAACATGTTTCAGTCAAGTCGAAATCGCTGAGGCCTCGCAAGTGCCAAGCTCACCCCGCAGCATCGCAAATACCACAGGCACTGTCCAATTCCATACCATGTACGAAACTAAGCCTGACGAATCCAGTGAGTGACCAGCCTCGGGTACCACACGCTCCAAACAGACTCACATCTGTGGCAGTATAGCACGGCAGTCATTAGTGGACCAATAAGTCAGTAAAGAACCACACCCACTCCTACAAGGCACCACGGTTAATCGGATGGAATGGCAGTGATATATGCAGAAGACTCACTGTATCTGACAGCAAAATGGTCGGAACATTCCCTGGATGCCATTGGTCAGAAGAAGCAAAGAGAACGAATGTACTGAGATATACCCAATATGTACATGCTGATTATGAGAGATAGACAATTAGCACAATACCGATTGTATAGCCTTCCGAACATACGCAGTAGATAATATTCCAAGGTAGCGCGCCTAAAATACTTATAAGTCAGCACAACATGGCAACAGTGAGAAGTAAGCTACATGCACTGAGATACAGAACTGTCATTAGGGACCAACGTTGTCTCTGGAATCAAATATATTTTCGTGTGTGTTCCTCTGACACCAGTCTACTCACCCAGATCAGTTCCACCTATAAAACCATTATCAGCGAGATGGTTGCTCCGGTCATAGCATCGACATACCTCTTCCCCAAATGTAAGTGCTGAGAACACTTGTAAGAATCAGTGATCCTTGGATATCATCATGCTCACCCCAGTCATATATCAATCCAACGAAGGCGGCAACTGCGAGACCATTCAGACATTGGCAGGATCAAATCGATTGCTCTCTACGAACCCATAAAATAGCTAAAATTTCGACTTTCGTTGATGAACGGCCACCAAGTAGGATCATCTGAGACTATAGTCATATTGGTAGAGAATTGGGTGCGGATGAGAAGCAAACTTGGTAGATTTAATATGACAATAACATTCGCATTATATATATGTAGTGACCGCCATCCAGTGCAAAATGAGATAAGGGGTGATGTCTGTGCAATCCACGGACCACAAATATGCTAAATTTTTGTATTCAATTCTACTAGCCTACTAAGGCTAGCGCTCAGTTCGCGGAGTTTACCTGTCAAAAAATGACACCGCCTAATGTTCGGCAAATACACGGCATCTATCAACACTCATAAACAATGCGCACTCCGTTCTATTGATCATGAATCATGATGCGAGTTGTTCGGTATGTGTAGGAGAAACCATCGCTAGCGCGAGCGGCCCAGGTAAGTTTTGTTTGAATAGCGGGGACGTGAGCTGATATATATTTCCAGCTCATACCCATAATAACTGCTTTCTGATGGTTTGAGAATCTGACGAGCATGCACAGGCTCTCCTTTATAAGTGTATCTCGTTCGTAATGATCAGCACTATTATTAGCTTGCACGTTCCATCATTGTCGTCCGGCACAGCTACGAGCCTCATGAGGAATAAGGCCTCAAGGCTTACCCTGCTCGATGTGTCTGAAGTTCAGCCTGTGTTGGTTGCACCATGCTTGAAGCTTGAATTCACGCATTACGTAATGCTTAGCCATGGCATCCCACTCTTTCAAAGCCTAACCAAGGCCACCTGATGAAATCGTACAGCTGATATTCATGGTGAGTGTCCCATCCTTTTGTGATTGTTTTTCGCTAAGCAAGCCCATACAGAACTGGCTTTGTATAATCTGTTAGCATCCAAGGACTCCAATGCCACAAGAATTCTCAAGTCTCGAATCTTGATCGTCAATCGGAGTTCTGAGGTGTCCGTGTAGTCTCCGGCGTCGTAGTAGTAGCTTGTTCATGCGAAATATAGAGGGCGTTTCAATCTACATTCCCAATGTGAGTCAACAGAAAGGCATCAACTACATGATGGATTCAGTGTGGCGCGTTTTGGATCGGTTTTCATTTGAATAAGCGTTGGTGGTGTGCATTGGACCCGGTGAGTTATTCCCTCAACTTCTTCAAATCAACAACTTTCTGATGCTGTACTAACAGAATGTTATCGCCTTCGGCTATTGTGCATCTAGGCATCGTTTTCTTTCATCTCCTCTCTCGACGCTCTCTTGATATAGCAGTGATGATGTACATCATACATCAATCTCGGAGTCTCATGTGTCTGGTGAAACCTGATGCCTCTTACCACCGCACTGACTCCACGATACAAATCGAATATTCCGCGCTCACCATTTCTGACATCCAGACGATATGGTAGCCCAATTTTCGACATGGAGAGCGAGAGTGTGCGCATGAAGCAATGGATGACCTAAGGATGAGATGAGACATTGAGACGTATGCTCGCTGGGAGGTATTGAGACCCAGAGTAGGATGCGAATTTGCTTCTTCGTGCGAATCTCCCTATTTTTGATGGCTGACTTTTCTGGCCCAGTGTCATGCCACAGCTACATCGAGAGATTCGCCTCTCACTGTCTCGAACTCGCCATCACGTCCGCAACCCGACACCATGCAGCAGATGCTCGACTCCTGCACCATCGCTGGTGCTGATGCCTACATGTCCGTTCCTGGGTGCGTTGTTGTCACCATTTTGAAACCACGTCGGCTATTTATGTTTGGTGTGCGATTTCCAGACGTTCAAGTTAGCCCCCCTGGATTGATTCAAACTCCCCTGACTCCACAGAGGCGCTGGGTTTCAGTTAAAGAATTGTGGCCTTCATATCACAATGCTTGACATGGTATGTGAATCTCCCGGTAGTGTTTCAGCAACGATCCTAAACATATTTATATTCGTATCCGTATTTCCACCTCATCGGACAAAAGTGAAAGGCAAGCTCGTCCACAAGCATTAACCAGCTTTAGCCTCGAGACTCATCAAGCATCCCTCACGTCATCAAGCTACGCATGCACGAACGTGCTTCGCGCACCTTGTGATCACCTTGAATGGATCATCATCTGTAAGCCAGTCGGTGTGATTCAGGTGAGAAAGCAAGGGTGGGATATCGAATGACGCGAGCAAATGAATCGAGGATGGATTACTGAGGAACTGAAGCAGTGCGCTGTCAGTCGACTTTACTCTCGCGCACGCTGCCTAAGCAATCATATGAATGATTATCATCGCACAGAGAAAAAGACGAGTGGTTTGTACAAGTGTGGGTGGGCAGCTAGTACCAGTATACAGAGATATTGAGGATATTGATTTGAACATTGTCAGCACGTATAGCAAATCACTAGATTAAATAGTAATACAACGAAAGCTTTGTATGTATCCTTGAAATCTACTTCGGGACACCGATCAATACCTTCATGAAAGTGGGAGTAAATAAAAACAAATTATCCAGCTCCTTGCAGAGCACTAAACTTCATCAAGGATCACACACCACTCCCAGTCGATATATGCACACGCTCCTGGAAGACAATTGAGGTCATACTAGTCGCTGCGTCGGCATCGGCAATGAGCTTAGCGTAGTATTCTCTAACGCCAAGGATCAGGCGTGGTCCCAGCACAAAAAATTGTACAACCTGCAAAGTCTGAACAAACCCTTCAAAAATCTGAGCGCCCAGGGAATTGGGCTGTAGGAACGATAAATTGTGGTACCATGCATAGGCAAGTGAAAGAATGACATACCGTTGATAATGTTGGGGCGAAATTATAAATGAGCTCGAAGCAAGAGACAACAACAAAGCTACCACGTTCGATCCTTCAGTGGAAATACAGGAACCACGATCACAATGAGCTTACCTCGCAAAGTGAACCACGTGAGTTTTTATCAACACCGTGAAACAGTCCCTTATAATCCCTCCTGCCGAATGTTGTCGCAGTTCACGGAAGTGTTGTGCTGCGATCCAGACTGCGAGACATAGCGCGACGACCTCCCACACAGTGGCAAGTATCCAAGAAGCAGACATAAGAAATAGGATATCTTCCGGATAGTCGATCTGGCACAGATAAGTGCCAGAGAGAATGAATTCCTCTGGTATTCATCAATGAGCCCCATGCACATTGATTTTCATCCACAATGGAGCTCACCCCCTGAAGAATGCATCGTCATCAGTACGGTGACTATTCCGTTGGAAATATTGACAGCCAGGGAGGTGACAATGAGGAATATCAGGATTTTCCTGGATCGTTGATACATGGCATGCAACCGAGTGATGATGATTACTTGCAGCATGTTTCAGTCAAGTCAAAATCGCTGAGGCCTCTCAAGTGCCAAGCTCACCCTGCAGCATCGCAAATACTACAATAACCATCCAGTCACATACGATGCTTATAATAAAGCCTGACGAATCCAGTGAGTGGCCAGCGGGTAGCACACACTCCAGACAGACTCACATCTGGCAGAATAGCACGGCAGTCATTAGTGAACCAATAAGTTAGTAAAGAACCGCACCCACTCCTACAGGGCACTACGGTTATTCGGAGAGGAATGACAGTGATATGTGCAGAAGACTCACTGTATCTGACAGCAAAATGGTCGGAACATTCCCTGGATGCCATTGGTCAGAAGAAGCAAAGACAACGAATGTACTGAGACACATACCCCACACGTTCATGCTGATTATGATGGATAGACAATTAGCGTAACACCGATTGTGTAGCCTTCCGAACATACGCAGCAAATAAGATTCCAAGGTAGCGCACCTGAAATACTTTCAAGTCAACACAACATGGCAACCGTGACAAATAAGGCACATACGCCGAGATACAGAACTGTCATTAGGGACCAACGTTGTCTCTGGAATCAAACATATTTTCGTGTGTGTTCCTCTGACACCAGACTCTACTCACCCAGATCAGTTCCACCTACAGAATCATTCTCAGCGAGATGGCTGCTCCGGTCATAGCATCGACATACCTCTTGTCCAAATGCAAGCGCTGAAAGTACTTGTAAGAAACCAGCAGTCCTTGGATATCATCATGCTCACCCCAATCATATGTCATTCCAACGAAGGCGGCGACTGCAAGGCAGCAGTAGAGGTTAGACTGAAATATTAGCAGCGTGAAATCTAACTGCTCTCCACGAACCTATAAAATAGCTATAAGTACGATGCGCATTGATGGTCGGCCACAAAGCGGGGTTATTAGGGACTATAATCATATTGGTAGAGAATTGGGTGTGAATGAGAAGCAAACTTGGTAGATTAGTATGACAACAACATTCGCACTATATAGTGCGAAATGAGATAAATGGGTGATATCTGTGCAATCCACGTAGATGAGGCAGTTGCATGGACATCCCGGGGCTGTCGTACCATAAGGATGCTGATTAAAATGGTACTAGTGCAGAATCTTCAATTTGCAATGCGGATATGAAAGTCGTAACGTTCTATAGTGACGTCAGCTCGGGACCATGCCTATCGGAGTGCCAACTCTTCACAAGCAGACGAGTATGAGATTGTGAGGTACGACCACTTCTTAATACATGGGGACAACCCGAAGAAAGGCAAGTACACACCTTTCACAAGTGCACTAGCGAAAAGCTCAGTACTAGTTGTTAGCGAACAGGATCCACACCCGTCCAACACCGTAAACCGTGACGGGTATGCACGGTGTACTGCAGGTCTCCATAATTCACACCGTACCCGTACCCGTGCTCTACCCTATGAAGCGCAGGTTGTCATAGCAGTGAGGAAAGAACCGTAGAAGGGTAACTTGAAAACTTTATTCCCACCCTTTCTTGGATTCTTGATACACACCGTCTAATAGACCAGACAACGGGCTCGGTTCTCCATGATGGCGTTGCCTTGGTGGACGGTGAAGAGGCGAATTTAAAGACAGGACTTCTCATGCGTCTAGCATGAACGAAATCTTGAGTACAGAGTATGTCGTGCGCAGCCGTAACTCTCACCGTAAGCCCACTGATGAAACGGTACGGTGGCGATTAACTGCGAACCACAGCGTGAGTTACTTTTTTTGAGGTCAGTGTTGCTGCTTTCAGGCATACACCAGGAATACAAGCATGATAGAATATTGTAGTGGGAGCGCTGGTTAGCCGGCGGGAGGAGGTGTTAGGTCAGAGCGCAGGCAGAGCAGGTGTCAGGGGTCTCGGGTGTCCGGGGTCCGGGAGTAGCAGGTAGTTAGCACGCGTGTGGCTTAGACACGGACCAGCATCTTGGTTCCCGTCCTCTTCAGAGCGCTAGGCTGGCGTCTCCAATATACAGCTATATCACTCAAGTCTAAATACAACCTTGATTGCGTTACGATGGAACATGCACTCCTACGCTTCTCACGTCCCACTGTCGTCTGAATCGTTCTCCCATAGCTTATCCAAATTGTCGTAGAGGGAGTTCCGAAGCGCCATTAGTTGTGAATGTGCTTCCTCCAGTGCTAATCGCAAATAAATATTGGCAGCGCAATTCCTGAAGTGACGCTCGTAAAATTTGAAACCCCATAGAGTTGGAAATACCTCGGCCAGGAAATATGGTACGCGTGCAACTTCCGACACCAGGGAGTACCCAAGATGCAGGTTGCGAAGGGTGGTTTGCAGTCCCGTCCGGTGCTCGAGGAATTGTCGTCGATTGCGTAGCGTCAACCGTCAGATGTAGGGTACGCAGCGATCTGCACCTTGACGCCAGTGACATCATGGCGGTGAAGGTGACGCTATAAAAAGCCCGTCTCTTCTAGGAGACAAGCTTCAATTCCTGGATGCTCGGCCAGACAACTGGGATATCGTTGAGGAACCTATCGTCAAGTTCGAAATTTCCAATGCCAATGAATTTGACAGACGACAGCCTCCTGAACTTAAACAATGACCGGAAGCTTTCGGAGTGGAGTAGGATGCCGAGTAGATAATCGGGATGTTCTGAGTTGTCGATCACATGGATCCGTTCCAAATGTTCAAAAGTTTGGCACGACGTCAACAACGATTGCACGAACGCGGTGACTTCGGCTGGGCTAGAAGATCCGCGATAGCTGATAGTGATGTGTGATAGTTGTTGGGTGGTGACTTGACGAAGGAAGTGCGTGCACTGTGGCAAGGAACCCTCAGAGAGATAGAGGGTTTTGAGACTAGGCAATTCAAGGGGTATACCACTCGCATCGCAGGAGGCTCCGTACAGATTGAGCTTGAGGGTCTGGAGATACCGTGCTTGCTGAATATTGATGATCGTCTGCCTCGTCAAGGACACATCGATTCCGAAAATGGCCGGTCTAATCAACTTTGGCAGCTTTCCGAGACTCGCGGGGACTGTCAAAGCTGTGGTGCCATTGCCTACCCATGCTGACAATTGGCGCAGGCCATATGCTTCCGTGGGCAGAGCAGCAAATAATTGCTCTACCTCATGTGTTGGGATGCCAGTTACATCAAACCGGAGCGCTTACAATCCAGGCGAAACGAACTGCCGAAGTAGCCAGAATTTTGAACTACGCTCCAGAAGACCAAACACGGCCTCGAAATGCAACTCGTAAAGGTTTGGGAAGGGTGTGGTAGGTGGGAACTGCTCGAAAAGCCTCTTCAGGACATGATCAATGACGTCTGGGCGCAGGATAGGGCGAAATAGATCCAGGGCACTACCAATGCCATCTGTGCGCCGCTTAAGCACTGGACCGCGAGGTAGCTTCAGTGCATCAGTGAAGCCATCGATGCTAACAAGCCGGCGCACTCGTGATGCGTTCACTCTAAGGCGTTCCCACTCGATGGGAGTTGGCTCTCTAGAAAGACGCTACAAATCAGAGCACGGTGAGTATTGTCCTGTCAAAACTCAAATGGTATACTTCACTTACGACAATATAGTCACGATAATACCCTTTAACCTTCCCCTCTCAGGTGTCTGGCGGTAGACACATGATAAGCCGTGCCAAACTGGACTGTTTGGACCAGAGGATATCGAGGGCGGGACCTGCCAGCCTAGAGCAAGTCATCGCCATGTTCACCAAGTCTGTCGTAGAGGACTCGACATATTGTAACACTGCATGGATGATATCGTCGAATTCGAAAATGCGATGCATGATTCAAAGTTGTTAGTAGTGCTCAAGCACAACACCTTTTATATAGCCAATCTCACAAGAATCCACAGATCCACAGATCCTCTGGTGTGTTTTCGCGTGAGTATGTTCACTTGTGGAAGTCATGGCATCATTGACTCGATCGGCAGCTCCCTTATGAACAGTATGAGACACAAAAAAACAAAAACAAAAAAAAAAACATTGTCTCGCTGGCACTGCAGTGGTGGTCCGCCACTGTCGCCAAAACGGCAATGAATGCAAAGTACTTTTGAATTTCGTTTTCGTTGTACTTTGTGGTCATAGACCCTACGTCGGACATGCCGCTATGCACGGGAGGCTTCCACAGTACTTACGGTGCGGTGTTCCCTGCAGAATAGCCGGAGCAAAATAAACACAATGGTCATCTACATCAAAACTTGCAAGCCTTACCATGTATTTAAGATGAGAGCGCCGGCAGTATCCATATGCTCACTTTTCTCTCAGCATTGATGAGTGGTATGGGGTGCATGACTCGAGGAATGTGCCGGTGACAAGACTGATGTATTCACCTGAACTACGGAGAGACGAAATTCCTGTGAAATATTCATGAGCAGTCAGTAACATATCATACTTGCGCTATGATTGAAGGTGACAGCGTCTTATTGCATTCTAGTAGGCAGAATAAAACAAATATCGGCGAGACAAAGTGTTCGCTACCGTGACATCCTCAGGCTGAAAGAGCCTAGCGTCGGAGTTTGAATTCACTATAGGCCACTAGCCTCTAGGACTATCGACCGGCTCTCGAACGAGTTATGCTTGAAATTTCTCGACATCAAGCCTACAGCGGCATACGAGAATCCTTAAATCCACTTCACAACTGGTGATCATCCCAAGAATCTAGATTACAAACAATGAGAACACACTGGGAGAAAAGGAGGCACAGGCATCGATCGCTCTTACACCCACAGGAAGCCTTCAAATCGTAAAAAGGCTCATACCATGAAACAATGATGATGATATTCTCGACAGAGGCGCTGGGCCTCGGTTAAATAATCATGGTTTTCATATCTTGAAATGGTACGTGAATCTTCCGGTGGTGTTTCAGCAACGATCCTAAACATATTTATATTCGTATCCGTATTTCCACGTCGAACAAAAGTGAAAGGCAAGCTCATCCACAAGCATTAACCAACTTCAGCCTCAAGACTCATCAAGCATCCCTCACGTCATCGTGCACGAACGTGCTTCGCGCACCTTGTAATCACCTTGAATGGATCATGACATCTGCAAGCCAGTCGGTATGAGTAGGTGAGAAAGCAAGGGCGGTAGATTGAATGACGCGAGCAAATGAATCGAGGATGGATTGCTGAGGAGCTGAAGCAGTGTGGTGTGTGTCGACTTTCCTTCCGCGCGCTGCCCAAGCAACCATGTGAACGACTGTCATCGCACAGAGAAAAGAAAGACCAGTGGTTGATGCAAATGTGGGTGGGCGGCTAGTACCAGTATATATAGATATTGAGGATATTGATTTAAACATGGTCAGCACATATAACGAATCACTTGATTGAATGATATGATAGGTCTCCTTGGAATCTACCCCGGGACACCAGATAATACATGAAATAAAAAAATCAATTATCCTACTCCTTGCAGAGCACTAGACTTCACAAAGTATCACACACCACGGCCAGTCGATATATGCAGGCGCTCCTGAAAAGCGATTGAGGTCATAACAGTCGCCGTGTCGGCATCGGCAACGAGCTTGGCGTGGTATTCTCGAACGCCGAGGATCAGGTGCGGTCCGAGCACAAAAGTCTGTACGACCTGCAAGATCTGGAAAACCCCAGAAATAATATAACTGTCCAGAAAATTGACCTGTAGAAACAATAAATTATGACAGTGTGCATAGGCAAGTGGAAGATTGACCTACCATTGACAATATTGGAGTAAAATTAAGAATGAGCATGTAGCAACAAACAGCAATAAAGCTAGCACGTCCGATCCTTCAATGGAAAATCAGGAACCATAATCACAATACGAGCTTACCTCGTAAAGTGAACCATGTGACTTTTTATCAACACTGCGAAACAGTTCCCTATAATTCCTCCTGCCGAATGTTGTCGAAGTTCAAGGAAGTGTTTTAGCGCAATCCACACTGCGAGACATAGCGCGACGACCTCCCACGCGATGAAGAATATCCAAGTAATGGCATACAGGAATGTTACATCTTCTGGGTTATAGGAAAGCGAGCACAGATAGGTGCCGGAGAGAATAAGTTCCTCTAGTACTCATCAATGAGTTTCGTGCACGTTTTCCATTCACAATTAAGCGTACCCCCTGAAGTATGCATCGTCATCAGTACGGTGACTATTCCGTTGAAAATATTGACAGCCAGGGAGGTGACAATGAGGAATATCAGGATCTTCCTGGATCGTTGATACATGGCATGCAATCGAGTGATGATGATTACTTGCAGCATGTTTCAGTCAAGTCAAAATCGCTAATTTCTCGCAAGTGCCAAGCTCACCCTGCACCATTGCGAATGCCGCAAAAGGCGTCCAACTCCATACCATGGACAAAATTAAGCCTGATGAATCCAGTAAGTGGCCAGCCTCGAGTAGCACACACTCCAGACAGACTCACATCTGTGGCAGTGTAGCACGACAGTCATTAACGAACCAATAAGTTAGTGAAGAACCACACCCACTCCTACAGGGCACCACGGTCAATTAGAGAGGAATGGAGGTTATATGTGCAGAAGACTCACAGTATCTGACAGCAAGATGGTCGAAACACTCGCTGAATGCCATTGGTCAGAAGAAGCAAAGAGAACGAACATACTGAGACATACCCAACATGTTCATGCTGATTATGAGAAATAGACAATTAGCACGACACTGATTGTGTAGCCTTTCGAACATACACGGCAAATAAGATTCCAAGGTAGCGCACCTAAAATACTTTCAAGTCAGCAAAACATGGCAACCGTGATAAAGGAGGTACATGCAGTGAGATACAGAACCGTCATTGGGGACCAGCGTTGTCTCTGGAATAAAATGAATTTTTGTGTGTGTTCCTCTGACACCAGACTCTACTCACCCAGATCAATTCCACCTATAAAATCATTGTCAGCGAGATGGCTGCTCTGGTCGTAGCATCGACATACCTCTCGTCCAAATGTAAGTGCTGAAAGTACTTGTAAGAAATCAGCAGTCCTTGGATATCATCATTCTCACCCCAATCATATGTCATTACAACGCAGGCGGCAACTGCAAGGCAGCAGTAGAGGTTAGATTGAAATATCGGCAGCATGAGATCTGACTGCTCTCCACGAACCTATAAAATAGCTAAAAGTACGATTTGCATTGATGGTCGGCCACCAAGCGGGATCATTTGAGACCATGGTCATATTAGTAGAGATTTGGGTGTGGATGAGAAGAAAACTTGGTAGATTAGTATGAAAATAACATTCGCACTATATATATGTATACCGCCTTCCATTGCGAAATGAAATAAAGGGGCGAAATCTATGCAATCCACGTAGATGGGACTGTTGCGTGATCACCGGGCTGTCGTACCATAAGGATGCTAATCAAAATGGTACTTGTGAATTTGCAATGTGGATATGCAAGTCGACGACCGGGTAACGTTCGCTTCATTGAATGCCGAGTTTTTGTATTCCTGATATATCCTCGAGCAGCTATGCCTCTCGGAGTGCCAACTCTTCGCAAGCAAACGAATATGAGATTGGGAGGTACGATCACTTGTTAATACATGGGGACAACCCGAAGAAAGGCAAGCTTGGGCTACACACCTTTTACACGTGCACTGCTAGCAAAAAGTTCAGTACTAGTTGTTCCACAATAGGGCACGACAGTATCGCTCAGTAACTAATTACCGGATTCCGGAGGATGCGTCATATGGTGCGAGCAGTCCGACAGAAAGTGAGTGGAACGTATTGCATCAAAGGTGCAAGATGATGACCATAGCGCTGGTGATACTATCATGATGTACGATGAATCAGTCACAGCACCAAAAATTCTTCTTGCGAAGAACAACGTCGTGAAATGAAACACAGGTTGTCATAGCAGTGAGGAAAGGACCGTTAATAAGAGAGAAAATTGTGAGGGCGCAGCAACACAGCATGAATGATAACGATAAGTATGTATAAGGGTAACTTGAAAACTTTACTTACTATCCGGATTCCGGATCAGTGTCTTGCAGGTAAAATTGCAAAGGCCTTGAAATATTCACAATTATTCATACTGGCGGGGAATCACTCGAAGCCGCTCGACTTAGACCCGACCAGACAACAGGCCAGACAAGGATGAGCCTTGGCAGGTGGACCCTTCGCTTGATCCTGAGGTCTTGTTTGAATACATCTCTATCGCAATGCATCGTGCATTACTAGTAGTAGGCTCGCGTCACCCGGCTCTCCATGATGGCGTTGCCTTGGTGGACGGTGAAGAGGTGAATTTAAAGACAGGACTTCTCATGCGTCTAGCCTGAGCGAAATCTTGAGTCCAGGTATATCACAGCCGTAACTATATTTGGTCTTAAACTTAAAGAATGCCGGGACACGAAGTGTGGCATAACCTGCATCTATGCAGCAACGAATGATATAAAGTATGACCTATACTTCCTTGTTTCGGTGCAGGGTAAAAGATTGAAGCACAGCCTTTTCGAGGATATTTGAGTGACAAGCTTTTTTAATAATTGATTACAAAAGATGCCTCTTACAAAGAGCAAAGTGTCTGTACCGTCTCGACACATCACGGTACTGCGATCCAGAAACCTGTGCTGCATCCAACGGCATCACTCAGCAAGAAGCTTCTCCACGGTAGCATCAATCGCCTGAGGAGTAGTGGTCGATGCCCAGCGGTTCACAACTTTCCCGTTCTTGTCAACCAAGAACTTCTCAAAGTTCCACTACGAGTGGGAAGTTGCGTTAGTTGCGTGCACATCGGCGATCCGACCCCACATCACGAACCTTGATTCTAGTGAGGCCCATAAGGCCAGGCTTCTCGTTCTTGAGCCATTGGTAAACAGGGCTCGTGTTGTCGCCGTTGACATCAGACTTCTTCATAAGAGGAAAGTTTACGCCGTGATTGAGCTCGCAGAAAGATGCAATGGCGGCGTCGTCACCAGGCTCTTGGCCGCCAAACTATATTGGACGTTATTGAGCTCTGTATCGTAGTGAAACAGTGACTGGAGCAATGCAGACATACTTGATTGCATGGAAAACCAAGAATGACGAAGCCGCGTTCCTTGTACTTGTCGTACAAAGCCTGAAGACCTAGGTGTCCTCTGTCAGTCGCATATCAACTTCGAGAACTATCATAGACTGCACCTTTGTATTGGGGAGTGAAACCACTGAATATTTCGAAGAGTGAGTCCCTTGTAGGTCTACCATAGTTACCGACTCACCACTTCGATGCAACATTGACAATCAAGACAACCTTTCCTTTGAGCTGTTCAAAGTCATACGCTTGCCCGCTAGGCAACTCTGATTTCAGATCATAAAAAGTGTTTCCAGAGGAAGAAGACATCGTTCGTCGTGAAAGTGAAGGTAGCAGTTGGAGACGTGAGGATTTAGTGACGCACCGCTGGAATGGCTGAAACGACCGGCAAGTTCCATGGAGTGTGCTGTGATAATAATATCCTAGAGATCTGATGTTGGAATATTGGGTAATCCTTAAGCGTGATTTGGTCAACGAAGGAGTGAGACTTGTGAATGATATTGCAGTTTTTGTCGACATCGATGCATCAACGACAAAATGAACTGTTGGCGCTTGGTGCACGTCTTGCCACGTGTTTATCTTATCTTTCGTGTTCGGCCGTACGTATACGTAGTCAATGCCGGCTCCAGCACGTACTACGTACCCAATGAATAAATGAAATTTATCCAAGGATCTGTCATTTGCTCATGAACCCATGGTCACAGGCTGACCAATAGACCCCGACCACGATTACCTAGTCTGAGGTAGTAAAGGTCATACATTTCCACCATCATCCCTCCAGTCGTTTACACACTACTAGTACGGGCTATTGTATCAAGTGTGCAGGACAACGATATCGAGAAGTTTTTACAACGGCTGTGCAGGAAAGTTGTTTGTGTTCAAATAGTGGTGTGGTATCATCAGTGAACTCATGAGTCCGTGATATTGTACCCGTGATAACTACAAAAAGAAATAATTCTGTTTCTGCCATATATCACCATTTATACGCCGATAAATTTGACTTCTTGATACATAGGTATATACATCTACGAAATTAGAGTACCTTCAGGCACTCATGACAAGGGTACAACACAGCAACATGACAGCCATCAGGGAATCGTGTTGAATTTGGGTCCACTATGTTAGCCATGCTCACTTGTCATAATTAAAATTTTCAATAAAAAACTATTCATGACTTTATGATGAAAAGCAGCACTAGCCTTGGTCATCATATATATATGAACATTACAAGTCATGACTACGTTGTGACATTACACCATCATAACCTGGACGG